>CAXIWS010000267.1:0-10226 GCA_964036195.1 Sphaerolaimus hirsutus
CCAATCATTTATGACACTGATACACTTAGAGCGAAATCGAATACATCACAGAAATAAATCCATTATACAACGATCGCTACCGTAATCCTACCATAACCATGGTGGACCAGGACTAACGATGGCAAAAAAAGATTCGAAAATTCGAAAACGTTTTCGAATTTTCGAATTTTTAAGGACTTTTCGAATTTTTAATCACGTGGTGAAAAAATACATAAAAATCGATTTTTTTTCAAAAGATTCGAAAATTCGAAAACGTTTTCGAATTTTCGAATTTTTTTGATGATTTTTGTTCAAAATGAGCAAAAAATGCAGAAACTTAACTAAAAATATCATATTCACATGATTTTTTTTGTAGCAGCAGAAGCAAAATACTTATGCGGTAACAGCGGTAAGGCTGTAAAACATAAAGATGTACTCAAAGGTCAGAAAAAAATTCGAAAATGCAATAAATTGATGCAAAAAATTCGAAAAGTAACAAAAAGATTCGAAAATTCGAAAAGTAGTGAAAAAGATTTGAAAATTCCAAAATTCGAAAACAAAATTCCAAAATTCGAAAACAATTTTCAGAAAAATTCGAAAATTCGAAAAGTCTTTTTGGAAAAAATACTTAAAAATTTAAATACTTTTTTTGAGAGGGTTTGCCATCGTTAACCAGGACCTAATTCCAACTTCATCAAGCGACTACCATAACCCACGGAATTGCCCATCCAGTGACAATTCAGACACCGACGCTAATGTGGTCCCAGTTGACTCCACAAACTCAGATGCACAGAGTTATTTGCCCACCAGCACCAGTAGCGTCAATTCGGCCCCCCAAAATGGTACCCCCCGGAAAGTTGGGGGGTCCCCAAAAGCGGAAAATAGAAGTGAGGGTGGGAAAGAGACTGTTTCTGGAAGGAATGATGAAAGTTGCTTTACTAGAGGTTAGAGGGAACTAGGGTCGCGGTTTCCCGATGCTTAGTTACTTTTTGACATCATGATGCTAGTCCTTTAACGATGGCAAAAATAAATTCAAAAATTTGAAAACGTGTTTGAGTACTTGAATTTAAAAAGCACTTAAAAAATGAGTCAGTTCTACATTTTCCTTGCCAAAAGTATTTTTATTTCATTTCATGAGTAAAAATACCTTCAAAAGAACTTACTATGCATTACATTTTCTCACATGAATACTTTTACACTTTGTACCCAGTGGGTGAGTAAATTTAGAATACTGTGAAAGAAGTTTTTTTTTCCTTTGAAAACTCCACGATAATCAAGCAATAAGGAATGATTGCTTGATTTTAGTGGATCTGTTCAAAGCACTATAATCCACCCATCCCATTACAGTAATGCGTGGAATGTTCACCCAGCTGGGCTATTTCGTGGCAGATCACGCTTGGGTCACAGTGATCGCATTGACCCTGCTCGTGCCCATTTCAGCCTTGGGCATGCTCAGATTTCGTGTTGAAAATGACGTGAGATTTGACTTCGCTTTGGAGGGCAAAAGGGCGATTCAGGAGGGCAGGGCGCTCGCAGAATTCTATGGCAGAGATAGACACTTGTACTATAATGCTGTAGGTGGTGGGCGGGGGGTGGTTGTGGTTTGGATTGGTGATGTATAGGGCCATGTCACTGGTATTTACATAGTTGTTAAAATGTCTTTACTTTTACTCGATAAATACAGAGTCAACGGATGAGTAAAAAATACCGTATTTCCTCGAAATACCCCCCGGGGGTTTATTGTTTCAGAGTGAGAATTTTGAGAGATAAACGTGAAAAATGCAACAATAACCACCATTTTTAAGTTGTTACAGCCTTATACAAGGATGTAGATGGTATAAACGATGTTCTAACGTAACAGAGTAAGTGTTTTGAACGTCTGTTATGCATTTCCTGGACCACAAATCCATGGTGCCCATTTTGAGGGGGGGGGGTATTTCGAGGGGGGGGGGGTATTTCGAGGAAATACGGTAAATACTTTATGTTTACGTATACTTTGAAAAACGTTTGGTACTTTGAACAACTCTGCACTGGTGTAGGGCTCAAAACTAGGGTGTCAACAAATTTTTTTTACGGAAAACGGAAACGGAAAAATTTTTGAACTTGCCGGAAAATGGAATCTGAAACGGAAAAATATTTGCACTTGCCGGAAAACGGAACGGAAAACGAAAAAAAATTTGTCTGCGGAAAGCAGAAAACGGGAAACGGAAAGAATTTTGCCTGCGGAAAAGCGGAAACGGAAAAATTTTTGCACTTGCCAGTAAACGGAAACGGAAACGGAAAATTTTTGCACTTGCCGGAAAACAGTACAGAAAACGGAAAAAATTGCCTGCGGAAAGCGGAAACGGAAAATGGTAAACGGAACTTTGACACCCAACTCAAAACTCGATTTTTTTCAAACTCGAGTTCGAGTCACAGTCCCCAAGTTTGTTGTGTGCTATTTAAGTCAAACAACTCCATATTTTTTCCAGGCGCAGTTGATCGCCCGGGATGGGGGCAACATTCTAAGACCGGCCCATAGAAAAGCAGCCTTAGAAATCTACAAACAGATGCAAAATGGAATCAAAGTACCAGTGCTTGAAGTGAATCGAAAAGTGCGCAATGGGGTGGATGGGTTTTTCAGCAGAAATTTTAGTACTACGGTGACGTACAGGAGTTATTCGTGAGTTTGGGGCCAGGGCCAGATTGTGATGTGCGTGGATCTGTCAATTCTGCAGCTGACCACATACTTTGACAAGAAATAAGATAGGATGGGTACCGTATTTCTGCTAATAGAACGGCATATATCCAACAGAACGGCACCTGCAATAGAACGGCAGGTTTTGGCACTTTTTTACACCCACGAAAAGAATAGAACGGCAGTCTCCAATAGAATGGCACCTCCAATAGAACGGCAGGCAGATTGAACATTGTAAGAGTGCCAAAACACAAAAATATATGAGAAATTAGTAGTTAGAACATCCAGGATGTTCATAACTATTACTCAGTGGTTGTTTTCACATTTGGTTTTGTTTGAATTGATGATCTGATAATAAAATAACGTCGCTCATGTCTCATTAAAAATACTATTTTCAAATGAAAATTGTGTGAAAAACTTTGATGAAATAAATAGAATGGCAGCCTCCAATAGAACGGCACCTCCAATAGAACGGCAGGTAAAAAAGTTGACAAAAAAAATTGAACGGTGCCATTCTATTAGAAGAAATACGGTAAAAAGATTGTTATATACAGATACAAAGACATTAAATCTGGATACAAAAACATAGGATTTGGATACAGAACAGAGTTGGAAAAACGTATTTACGTTTACCCGAAATACCCGGTTATTCGGGTATTTATATTTACGTTTACGTTTACGTTTTCCAAAAATACCATTACGGTTTGTTACATTTTCCTGACCAAAATACCCGGGTACTTGGGAAAACGTAAAAATTCTGATATTTAGTAGTTTCTTAGTGGCCGTGCCCTCAGACAGAACTGCATATTTCCATGAATTCTCTACAGATAATGATGTGTGAGCACTTAAAATGATCAGAATGATGTGGCGATCGCTTTAGTGCAGCAATTAAAATGATTACAAACAATACCTCAAATATTTAATACAGTCCAATACATAGCCACTTTTGTTTACTGACTGGAGTCAATGCCACACATAAAAATATAACTGTATATATTTATGATTTAAAATTCAACAAAATTTTAGGTATGGCAGATGTCATAGAATATTTTATGGGACATATTCCCAAAATAGGCCAAACAAACAGTTTTTAGAGTCGCAATGCACTGAAATGGTGCTGTAGAGCGTCCGCTTAGCCATGCTGGGCTTTTGAAATTTGGTAAAAGGATCCATTTGGGCTACGGAAACATTTGAGCGAGTTATATATCAGATTGAATTACAAAAAGGTGTAACTTTTGCTCAATTTTGATGTTTATATCATTGTTGTTTGTGTTAGATTATCATTTGTTATAGTTGTCTGACTTGATGTAGTTCATTATGGTGAGCATTTAGTGCTAAAACATAAAAATATCGTATGGAAATCAGCGATTTACCCATATAAAGCTGAAAATAATGGTGTTTTTCAAAGCAAAGTGACAAATACTACACGTATAAAATTTTTACGTTTACGTTTTTATTTACGTATTCCTTGGTATTTTAAAAATACCTTACGTTTTAGTATTTATACTTTTGATTTGGAAAAGGTATTTACGTTTACGTTTACGTTTTCCAAAAATACCAGTATTTGTACAACTCTGATACAGAATTGACACTCTGCATGATATTTGTCATGGTAATTGACACTTTGCATGACATTTGTCATGACAATTGACACTTTGCATGACATTTGACACTTGACATGACATTTTTCATGACAATTGACGATGCTTGACATTTGTCATGACAATTGACACTTAACATGAAATTTGTCATGACAATTGACACTTTGCTTGATATTTGACATGACATTTGATGGCAAACTACATGTAAAATGTTATACCAATTTGTCAAATGTCATTTGAAATGACAAAAGTTAAGCAATAAACCTTTTCTTTTTTCATTCTGTGACACTTTGCACGACATTTGGCACGTGATTTTACACTTTACAGGGACTGCCCCTGCGGTCCCCTCAGTGGGCTTACATACCCCATCCCCCCATGAACATCTTACCCTCTCAGTTGATATAGCCCTCGCGGACTTCTTCCGGCCGAGGACTATTTCGGCCCGACTTTTATAATGTGGGATGATGTAGTCCTCCATACAATATATCTAATTACACTATTGGGGCATCTGTTGGGCCATGGGAATGTGTTTGATATGTCCTTTTATTTGGTGTGATGCAAGCGGGTCGCGTGCAACTGGTCAATGTAAAGCAAGGTCGCGGGCAGCCGCGGTCAATGTAACACACACAATAGGTAATACATTACGTATATATATATATATATATATATATATATATATATATATATATCCATGGGTTGATATAGTCCTCATAACTCAAAGACAGTCAGGCGATATAGTCCTCAAGGACTATATCATCCCCCGGGGTAAGACATCCATGGGGGATATATGGGGTGGCCCACGTCAGCCACACGGTTTCAATTTGCTCCCAACACGCCAATTTTGAATGAAAACCGCCCAAATTTGGTATGGAGGTAGATAAATGTACCCCATTTGTAGTGTTAAGTGCACGGTTCCACATCAATGTGCAAACTAGCCTTTGATCTACAACCTTTGATCAGTACTCATGGTTTTCTACAGTTTCATCATACTTTTGTAAAAAGGACAAGATCAATGGAAATTCACCAGCTGAACACGAAGTCAACTTTTGCATTGACATTTGCTGCATGTCCATTTTTGCATTTAAACAGTGTGTATCGTATCGCATTGCCTAATCAGTAAAATATCAACACTGAAAAACTGCCATTATTAGGGAAGTTCATACCACTACAGTATTTGTTACAGTCTGAAATGTTTCATAAAAGGCTGTAAAATGTGAAATAATGCATGAAAATGATAAATAAATTTATCTAATGCTCAACAGTGAGAGCTCTTTCTAAAACAAATTTTTACACTTACACTTTTTTTACACTTTCCTGGGTATTTTTAAAATACCTTACGCTTTTGGTATCCATACTCAAAATTTGGAAAGTGTATTTACACTTACACTTACACTTTCCAAAAATACCGGTATTTTAACAACTCTGGTTTAATACATGTTTGAACGTAGCGCACAGTTTCAATCGTCTACCAAAGCACCAACTGTTCATAAACATCGTCCAAATTTGGCATGGCAGTAGATAAATGTACCCTATTTGTATGTTATGTGCACACATTCATATCACAAAATTTTAACATTTATCACATCATATGAAAAACAACGTCACTTCACAGGACCACCTACAATGGTACACGTTCAAATACGCAAATATGAAACTGTGCTTCTCGCTCTGACACTAAGTCTTGCGATATGAAATAGTGCACTTAACACAACAAATGGGGTACATTTATCTACCCCCACACCAAATTTGAGCAATTTTCATTCAATATTGACGTGTTGGGAGCTAATTGAAACCGTGCGCCTGACGTGGCCCACCCTGTATACCTGGAATCCCCTCAGTTAACCCCCCCATAAAAATCAATTATTGTAACATATTAGGTTTAGTTTCAGTTTTTAGATTCAGATTTTTGTTGGTAACATATTTTGATTGAAATTTCACACTTCAATATCGCACGCAGCGAATTATGCTCATACACCTGTGATATCAACAAACCAGTTATTACTTTGCTCAAAATCTACAAATATGGTGGGAACAATAATTTGCCCAAAATCACGGCTAGCTATCCGAATATGAAAATCTTTTCGCAGAATATTTATTTGGCTAATAGTGCGTATGATGTGAAAACTGTGAATGGGTGAGTTCTCGTATGAAATACCTGAGACCCAGCAAGACTTGAGACCCAACAAACAGAAAAAGTAGCAGCCATGAAATAAATCTTCGATTTTCAGTGGATTTTCAGTTGCTACATATGGTTGTTAAAACATAAATACCATATTACCTCGAATTATCCCCCCTTGAGTTAACCCCCCTCGAATTAACACCCCTCAAGATGGGCTGGGGAAATAATAACCCCCCCCCTGGAACCCCCCCCCTCCCGAAATGATGTACATCATGTATGCAATGTACAGGATCTATTTTGTTAGCGCTAATTGACATTGCAGCTACACATAGACTAGTTTGTGTAGCTATCTACGTTTTGTATGTGCAAATATACCCTGTTTGGACACATTTATTACCAGTTTTGTGTACGCAAATGCCAACTATTTACTACGATCCTTACGAAAATTTCTGACGAAAAAATAAACCCCGCCCTCGAATAAGCTCCCCTCGAATTAAACCCCCTAAAATTTTGCAGGCGAAATAATAAACCCCCATGGGGGTATTTCGAGGTAAAACGGTATTCACGTTTACTAAAAAAAATATGTACCATATGCTCGAATAAGACCCAAACCCAAGGCGATTTCTCATTTCGTCAGAGGTTTTGCAGGGTGGGGGGGGGGAGTTATTCAAGTGGGATGTTATACAAGGGTGGGAGTTATTTTTCCTTAGAACTTTCACTTGATTCATTGTATCAATGCATTCCGTCAGCTCATGTAATTCATGTATTTAACAGTTCAACAGCAACAAAAACAAGGTATCCATGCTAAAATTCATGTAAATACATCGGCATCCATTCCATTTCATTCAAATACACATTGTTTATAAACATATAAAATAACCAGCGGGTGAGTTATTCAAGATGGGGGGGGGGGTTTCCTCACCTTGCCAACATCGGGAGTTATTGAATGGTGGGGTCTTATGCAAGGATATATGGTATACTGAAGTACTGAGTAAATACATTTGTTTCCTGCAAAAAAAGTGCCTGTGCTCACTTCTACATTTATGTGTATTCACTTTTTTGAAGTACTCGGGTACAGAAAACGTATTTCATATTGGTGGTATATATAGTTGTTTCTAAGGCATAGAAGAAAGCGAAAAGAAACAACCTCATACAACCCCCCCCCCCCCCAGCATAATCACCTCAGTGGGCATACTAAACTTCGTGGCTGCGACCACGGTGCCCCAGCACAGAGTTGACACCATGAACACGTGGGAAAGGGCAGTCAGCCAGTATATACGCAGTGTACATGAAAACAAGTCCAATTTGATTGACATGATGCACGGGGGCCACCACATGACCAGTTTGGCCATGGCTACGGTGGCTTATAGCACAATTCCCAAGTTACCTGTAAGTTGCTGTTGTTGTTGTTTATGTGTTGTATTTTTGTTTGGGGGTGGCAGTCCAGCATAGTGATGTAAAAAGCGCCAGAGTTTCGGCGCCAAGCGCCATGGCGCTTTTCTCATTGCGGCGCCAAGCGCCAATGGCGCCACACGATTTTAGCGCCAAGCGCCAAAAGCGCCATGGCGCTTTTCCAGACGGTAGCGCCAAGCGCCAATGGCGCCAGAGGACAATGGCGCCAAGCGCCAATAGCGCCAGCGCCAAAAATTTATTGGCCGTTTTTTCATCACCATGTACATAAATATCTAAAGTTACATGGTATATGGATCGAACTGGATGCTAAATACACAAAGATGTTCCCTACTTGATGAATGAAGCTGCGTGACAATTTGTGCAAACAAGTACCCATGTACTTCAGTGAATGCAAGTACCGTATATCCTCAAATAAGACCCCAGGGGAGTTATTATTTCATCCAAAGTTTTGGAGGGGGTATTCAAGGGGGTGTTATTCTAGGGGGAGTTATTTTTTTCTCTGAACATGCACTTTATTCTTTGTATGCATTCCAAAAACTTATGTAATCCAGGTATTTGATAGTTCAACAACAATAAAAACAAGGTATCCATTGAAAAATTCATTGAGACTTCATTGACATTCAAATACACATTGCGGATATAGGTACATATCAAATACCCATTTGGGGGAGTTATTCAAGGGGTGGGGGGGGTATTTTTCCTCACTTGGCTAACATGTGAAGTTATTCAAGGGGATCATATTTAAGGACATAGGGTAAATAAAAGAGTAATGTGATGAAGCAGGGGTTTTGTTACTCAGATCTGATAAAATGAATGTCAGATAAATAAATGTGGTATGATCGATAGATTGTAAAGTGTACATTCAGCATGCTATATTGGTAGTTTTACTCTGAATGCAGAAAGTTGCAGTAGGTGACTTTTTTGAAGCAAGTGAAATTTTGCTATTATATACCTAAAATCCATGAAATTTGGGTGTGTGAACCATAATTGTTAGGTGATGGGAAAACTGGATGGAACAGAAAAACAATCATCTCATATTTTGATGGCATATTTGATGTACGTATCGAAAACGTACACAGACAGTATGGCGCTTTTTTGGCGCTTTTTAAAGTGTGAGCGCCAAGCGCCAATGGCGCCACGGCTTTATAGCGCCAAGCGCCAAAAGCGCCATGGCGCTTTTGGAGGTGTGGGCGCCAAGCGCCAATGGCGCCACGGCAAAAAGGCGCCAAGCGCCAAAAGCTCCATGGCGCTTTTTTGTTTGGCGCTAGCGCCAGGCGCCAGCGCCATGGCGCTTTTACATCACTAGTCCAGCATGCTGTACAATATGAAGTAAAGTGTCAAATGTCTTGTGAAATGACAAAATGTCAACAGTCAGTAATAAAACTTTTTTTTTAATTTTATTAACTTGAGATTTGAGGCATATGAATCGGGTGGCGGTGCACCGAGGGATGAACTATGGAGCAGAGTTGTGAAAATACCGGTATTCTTGGAAAGCGTAAGCGTAAGCGTAAATACACTTTCCAAATTTTCAGTATGGATACTTAAAGCGTAAGGTATTTTTTAAATACCTGGGAAAGCGTAAATAAAAGCGTAAGCGTAAAATTTTTTTTAAGAGACGTTTTATCAGTGAATTCTTTCCAAATCAAGCTCTCAGCGACATTTTTCGGATATCCACTTATTAGTAGTCTGCCCTCATATGTTGTTTGGCAATTCATCGGCAGCGACACTTACCGTATTTCTTCTATCTAATAGAAGAGCACCGTTCAATTTTTTTCGTCAACTTTATTTGCCTGCCGTTCTATGGGAGGTGACGTTCTATTGGAGGCTGCCGTTCTATTAGAAGAAACACGGCAAGTCATCTTTTTATCTTCCAACTTGGAGTTAGTGCTGTCGACAGCGACAACATTGTCGACGGTGACAACATCGTTGTTGGCGACAGCATCGTCGTCGGAATCCATTTTCAGCCCAAAATTTCTTATCTGAAGCCACGATTTTGCTCAACGACACAGTATTAGCAAGACATTCATACTGCGACACAATTTGTAAACGTGCCACTATTTCCAGCACATTACTGCACGCACGCAGTTATTTTTTTGGTACGCAGTTTTATGCTTTTTCAAAAGTGTAAAACTGAACCGTGTGAAAAGCTTTTTTACGCTTTTAGTACCCGGGTATTTTGGCCGGGAAAGCGTAAAAAAGCATACGGGTATTTTACGAAAGCGTAAGCGTAAGCGTAAGTATAAATACCCATTTACCCGGGTATTTCGGGTAAGCGTAAATACGCTTTCGCAACTCTGCTATGGAGTACCCCACAGGATGCAGTACCAATGAGAAGCATCCAGTCATCCAAAAAGATTCACCAATCACTCACAATAATTTTTAGCCAATTCTGCAACTTGACAAGTGACTATAAAAGTGGTAATTACAGTTATAACTA
>CAXIWS010000268.1:0-32752 GCA_964036195.1 Sphaerolaimus hirsutus
AAACAGAAAGCAATGGGAAAAACTGGCAAATAATTAGATGGTGGACCCCGCGGGCTTTATTTTCAAAGGGATTCATAATTGATGTGGTAACAAGTATCCATTAGTAGTTAAAGTATAGTAAAACATGATAAACCCAACCGAAGGTCGGAGAGAATCCTGCTAGTTTTTTTATAAGGGTGGTTTCTAGTATTGGTTTGAGCAGTGCCCGTATTTTGCGAAGTTAGCACTGTATGTACTGAGTACGCTCAGTGTGCTATACTCGGGCGACATTAACCTTACATTTTTCTGGAGGTAACACTAACACATGACGTCAAAACCACAGTCTGCAGTGTACTTACAGCTGACTGAACCCGTTCGGAGTTGTGATGAAGTGAAGTGGAGTTGGGAGTTGGTTCACAAGTTTTTGGTTGGCAGTCTACCACCAGCCAAAGACATAAATCATATCTATTTGTAGAGTATCACATCTGCCAAGTATAGCCACTTACAAAACAGTCCAAATTCTGTGTTTAAAGCTTCAGATTCAATATTTTTCAAAAAAAAATTGAAAATTATTTGAATAAATTTGAAAAATAGCCAAAAAAATTTGAAAATTGCCAAAAAATTCAAAAATACAAAATTCAAAAATAAATTTCAGGAAAAATTCGAAAATTCGAAAATTCATTTTTGGATAAAACTCTTAAAAATTTAAATACTTTTTTTAGAGGGTTTGCCATCGTTAGTGTCCACAACAGGGTCTCGACACGGACAACAAGCTCGACGAGGGCTACACCGACAGCCAGGGCTACCTCAGTTTGGCTGGCACTGGCACTACCGTTGAGTTGACGCCTATTGACCCGGAATTGATGAGTTACCCCACGATTGCAATGATGGACCCACTGTGAGTTCATTCTGGCGTATACGGTAAATACCTTGTTGGGATTTTTTCGATGGTAATGACGTTGTTATGATAAAAAATCGTGCAAACATCGGGAATACCGTATTTCTTCGAAATACCCCCAGGGGGTTTATTTTTCAGAGTAGAAATATTGAGGGGGTATTTCGAGGGGGGCTTATTCGAGGGGGGGGTTATTATTTCGTCAGAAATTTTCACGAAATTCTTAGTAAAGAGTACGCTTTTATATACACAAAACAGGTAATCAACGTGTCCAAGTAGGGTATATTTGGACATATCAACGTCTATCGCTACATAAACTAGTAAATACCGTATTTCCTCGAAATACCCCCGGGGGGTGATTGTTTCATAGTGGTCCCGAGAGGGGGGGGGTTAAACGCGGGGGGGGGGTATTTCGAGGGGGGGGGTTATTATTTCACAAGAAAATTTTTGAAAACCAAGTACGAAATTGTCGTCTGAAACGTACGCAGACGTCGAAAAATGCAACAAAAACTGCCATTTATAAGGTTCTGTAGACTAATATTAGTACGTAGATGGTATAAACACTGTTCTAACGTGATTCCGACATTGTTTTAACGTGTGTTCTGCACTACGCAGAACATAAACTGCCGTATTTGTCATGTACGTTCTCTTTACACTCAATTTGGGGGGGGTATTTCGAGGGGGGGGGGGTGATTGTTTCATAGTGGTCTCGAGAGGGGGGGGGGGGTCAAACGAGGGGGGGGGGTATTTCAAGGGGGGGTATTTCGAGGAAATACGGTATATGTGTATTTAGCTGCGATGCGAACTGCTACCAATTTATACATCATGTACATAATTGAGGCATCTAGTTCCGAATGTCGGTATCTCCATCATTTCAGGTTTTTCCAAAATTGCATTTGAAAATTCAAAGTTGGCCCGAGCGTGCAACTTTAAAGTGACAAGACTTGCCCAAGACTTTTGAAAAGCTTATGAAATTGTCTACATTTTCCATATTTTAAACCCTGCGGCCGGGTATATAGGTAGCTAGAGTTATGACGATTCGATAGATCAGGTCGCAGGTCAGCAGATTCAAGTGGAGATACCCTGTTTCGAGTGATTTTTTCAAAAAATCACTCAAAACAGGGTATCTCCACTTTTTACATGGGATTTACTGGGGGTGGTGCTGCCATTCTGCCGGAGCGGCGCCAGTAACTACGGAATGGCGCCATCTAAGTGGATTGGCGCCATGGACTCCGGAATGGCGCCATTCTGCTGGATTGGCGCCACAGACTCCAAAATGGCGCCAATCTGCTGTAGTGGCGCCGTGGACTCCAAAATGGCGCCATTCACCTGGAGTGGCACTATGGACTCCAAAATGGTGCCATTCAGTTGGAGTGGCGCCATGGACTCCAAAATGGCACCATTCACGTGGAGTGGCACTATGGACTCCAAAATGGTGCCATTATGCTGGAATGTTGCCATGGACTCCGGAATGGCGCCATTCTGCTGGAGTGGCGCCATGGACTCCGGAATGGCGCCATGTTGCTGGAGTGGCGCCATGGACTGCGGAATGGCGCCATTTCACTGGAGTGGTGCCATGGACTCCAAAATGGCGCCATTATACTGGAGTGGTACCATGGACTCCAAAATGGCGCCATTCTGGTGGAGTGGTGCCATGGACTCCAAAATGGCGCCATTCTGCTGGAGTGGCGCCATGGACTCCAAAATGGCGCCATTCTGGTGGAGTGGCGCCATGGACTCCAAAATGGCGCCATTATGCTGGAATGGCACCATGGACTTCGGAATGGCGCCATTATGCTGGAGTGGCTCCGGTATGGCACCATGTTGCTGGAGTGGCGCCATGGACTCCGGAATGGCGCCATTTTACTGGAGTGGCGCCATGGACTCCAAAATGGCACCATTCTACAGGAGTCGCGCCATGGACTCCAAAATTTTGCCATTATGCTGGAGTGGTGCCATGGACTCCAAAATGGTGCCATTCAGTGGAGTGGCGCCATGGACTCCAAAATGGCACCATTCACGTGGAGTGGCACTATGGACTCCAAAATGGCGCCATTATGCTGGAATGGCACCATGGACTTCGGAATGGCGCCATTATGCTGGAGTGGCTCCGGTATGGCACCATGTTGCTGGAGTGGCGCCATGGACTCCGGAATGGCGCCATTTTACTGGAGTGGCGCCATGGACTCCAAAATGGCACCATTCTACAGGAGTGGCGCCATGGACTCCAAAATTTTGCCATTATGCTGGAGTGGTGCCATGGACTCCAAAATGGTGCCATTCAGTTGGAGTGGCGCCATGGACTCCAAAATGGCACCATTCACGTGGAGTGGCGCCATGGACTCCAAAATGGCGCCATTCTGGTGGAGTGGCGCCATGGACTCCAAAATGGCGACATTATGCTGGAATGGCACCATGGACTTCGGAATGGCGCCATTATGCTGGAGTGGCTCCGGTATGGCACCATGTTGCTGGAGTGGCGCCATGGACTCCGGAATGGCGCCATTCTGCTGGATTGGCGCCACAGACTCCAAAATGGCGCCAATCTGCTGTAGTGGCGCCATGGACTCCAAAATGGCGCCATTCACCTGGAGTGGCACTATGGACTCCAAAATGGTGCCATTCAGTTGGAGTGGCGCCATGGACTCCAAAATGGCACCATTCACGTGGAGTGGCACTATGGACTCCAAAATGGCGCCATTATGCTGGAATGTTGCCATGGACTCCGGAATGGCGCCATTCTGCTGGAGTGGCGCCATGGACTCCGGAATGGCACCATGTTGCTGGAGTGGCGCCATGGACTGCGGAATGGCGCCATTTCACTGGAGTGGCGCCATGGACTCCAAAATGGCGCCATTATACTGGAGTGGTGCCATGGACTCCAAAATGGCGCCATTCTGGTGGAGTGGTGCCATGGACTCCAAAATGGCGCCATTCTGCTGGAGTGGCGCCATGGACTCCAAAATGGCGCCATTCTGGTGGAGTGGTGCCATGGACTCCAAAATGGCGCCATTATGCTGGAATGGCACCATGGACTTCGGAATGGCGCCATTATGCTGGAGTGGCTCCGGTATGGCACCATGTTGCTGGAGTGGCGCCATGGACTCCGGAATGGCGCCATTTTACTGGAGTGGCGCCATGGACTCCAAAATGGCGCCATTTTTATGGGATGGCACCACGGACTCCAAAATGGCCCATTTTATTGAGTGGTGCCATGGACTTGCAAATGGTGCCATTTTTATGGAATAGCACCATGGACTTGGAAATGGTGCCATTTTTATGGAATAGTGCCATGGACTTGGAAATGGTGCCATTTTTATGTAATGGTGCCATGGACTTGGAAACTGCGCCATTTTACTGGAGTGGCGCCATGGACTCCAAAATGGCACCATTCTACATGAGTGGCGCCATGGACTCCAAAATTTTGCCATTATGCTGGAGTGGTGCCATGGACTCCAAAATGGTGCCATTCTGGTGGAGTGGTGCCATGGACTCCAAAATGGCACCATTCTGCTGGAGTGGCACCATGGACTCCAAAATGGCGCCATTTTTATGGGATGGCACCACGGACTCCAAAATGGCCCATTTTATTGAGTGGTGCCATGGACTTGCAAATGGTGCCATTTTACTGGAGTGGCGCCATGGACTCCAAAATGGCACCATTCTACATGAGTGGCGCCATGGACTCCAAAATTTTGCCATTATGCTGGAGTGGTGCCATGGACTCCAAAATGGTGCCATTCTGGTGGAGTGGTGCCATGGACTCCAAAATGGCACCATTCTGCTGGAGTGGCACCATGGACTCCAAAATGGCGCCATTTTTATGGGATGGCACCACGGACTCCAAAATGGCCCATTTTATTGAGTGGTGCCATGGACTTGCAAATGGTGCCATTTTTATGGAATAGCACCATGGACTTGGAAATGGTGCCATTTTTATGGAATAGTGCCATGGACTTGGAAATGGTGCCATTTTTATGTAATGGTGCCATGGACTTGGAAACTGCGCCATTTTGATGGAGTGGCTCCACAGACTCCATAGATTTTTATGGTGCCATAGACTTTCTCAAAAAAGTTTCAATTTTTTTTCTTCATTTTTTACAATTTTTTTCAAGTTTTTTTTTTCAAGTTTTTTTCAAGTTTTTATTCTTCAAGTTTTTTTCAAATTAAAAAAAAAAATCAAGTTTTTTTCAAATTTTTTTATTAATTTTTTACAATTTTTTGAAGTTTTTAAGTTTTGTTTTTGCAAGTTTTTTTCAAATTTTTTTCTGCCATGGACTCCAAGACAAAGCCATTTTTATGGAGTGGTTCCATGGACTCCAAAATTGTGCCATTTTTATGGAGTGGCACCATGCACTCTAAAATTGTGCCATTTTTATGGAATGGTGCCATGGACTTGGATTGGTGTCATGGACTTGGAAACTGCGCCATTTTCATGGAGTGGTGCCACAGACTCAGAAACAGCGCCATTTGCCCATTTTTACATATATGTAGCTCAGTTATTTTCATGAAAAGTGCTCACAAAGATCATACAGCTGGTGGATTATACAGCATTAAGTCTTGATCAGGCATTTGATTACCACATCAAAAGCGCAGTTGCACTCATTGATACATATCATATTCTTCAACTGAGTTTTTTTCCCCAGCATGCTGTTCACTCTGAAAATGTCCCATTCATGTTCTGTTAGTAACATCAAAACTGTTTTCTATTAAAAGTAATGTTATTTGAATAAGTAAGTTGGTATTACAGATAGATATATACTTCAGTGTCATGAAAAAGTGAAATTTAGCTCAAAATGTATTACAATAGTGGTTAAGTGGCAAATAATCAATTTGTCATGGAGAAAGTACAAAAGGTATAAGTTCATTGTGCCCAAAAAGTGGTATGTATGTTCCACTTTTTCTGGGGATATAGATTTTATGGTACTCAAAGTTTATTGAACATCATAAATTACATTGCAAGACTGCCCAAAGCCCAAAATACCATATCCCTAGAAAATGTAAACTGTTCGCACAACCTTGTGCCTCTCGCCATGTAAACCCAGCGGCCATCATGTATGTAACTACATGACCGCTAGGTGTCAAGATTCCCAGTCTCCATGCAAAAATATATCGCCCAGGTGCCACCAAAAGGATGTCTGCATGATACCACTGATAGATCTTACATGCCATATAAAATCTTATGATCTTACATAAAATAGTAAAAACTAGGGTGTCAAATTTCCGTTTTCCGTTTTCCGTTTCCGTTTTCCGCAGGCAATTTTTTTCCGTTTTCCGTTCCGTTTTCCGGCTGCTGAATTTTTTTTCCGTTTTCCGTTCCGTTTTCCGGCAACATTTTTTTCCGTTTCCGTTTTTCCGGCTCATTTTCCGTTTTCAGGCTAAATTTTCAGTTTTTCCGCCTTTTTCCGTTTTCCGCCTCAATTTCCAGTTTTTCTGCCTTTTTTTCCATTTTTCCGCCTCATTTTACCTTTTTCTGGCTCAACTTTCTGTTTTCTGATCAGCCAAACAGGTAAAAATTCATGCAGATTGTCAATGATGTAAAAAAATTTCTGTTTCCAGCAAAATTATTGCAAATTTTTTCCACTTCCAGCAAAATTTCAGCAAATTTGATCCATTTTCCAGCAAAATTTCAGCAAGTTTTTCCATTTCCGTGCAAATTTGATTTTTCCGTTTCCGTTTTTCCGGCCTCTTTTTCCGTTTTCCGGCCGCTGAATTTTTTTTTCCGTTTCCGTTTCCGTTTTCCGCCAAGTGCAAATTTTTTTCCGTTTTCCGTTCCGTTTTCCGGCCGCTGAAAAATTTTTTCCGTTTCCGTTTTCCGTTAAAAAAACTTTTTGACACCCTAGTAAAAACTTAGGAAAAAATTTAAAAAAAAAAAGAAAAACAATAGAGAAACAAATGTAAAAAAAAATTAAAAAAATTATAAAAAAAAATTAAAAAAATTTTAAAAAATTAAAAAAAATTTGAAAAAATTTAAAAAAAATTCAAAAAAATTTACAAAAAAATTGAAGAAAAAAGAAGTGAAAAAAAAATTGAAAAAAAATTGAATTTAAAAAAAAACTGAAAAAAATCTAAAATTAAAAAAAATTAAACAACATTGAAAAAGTCTATGGCACCACTCCACAAAAAATGGCACCATTTTGGAGTCCATGTACCATGGCACCATTTTCAAGTCTATGGCACCACTCCAGCATAATGGCGCCATTTTGGAGTCCATGGCGCCACTCCAGCATAATGGCGCCATTTTGGAGTCCATGGCGCCACTCCAGCCATAGACATAAAATGGTCCAAATTTCTGGCGGTGACAGTGAGTGACAGGCATTTGTGTGGCAGTGACACCAATATACCATATTTCCCTGAATTACCCCTCAGGGGGTTTATTTTTCTAGAGCGATTTTTGAGAAATTTTGCACCAATATTCACTCAAAATCGCCAATTTTCATAACTTTTTTATAGTTTTTCAAAATTTTCACCTTCAAAATTGGCTTATTTGTTGCATTTTTCTATTTCTTTGTACCTTACAAACAACAAATTAGTGCTATGAGCTTGGAAAATTTCTGGTGAAATAAAAACTCCCCCTCGAAATACTCCCCCCTCGTTAACCCCCCCTTAAAATTCTCGCTTTGAAAAATAAACCCCCTGGGTAGTGATGTGAAAAGCACCAGAACTTTGGCGCCAAGCGCCAAAACCGCCACGGCGCTTTTCCAGCCCCCTGATGCCAAGCGCCAATGGCGCCAGAGCAAAATGGCGCCAAGCGCCAGAAGCGCCATGGCACTTTTTGCTCTGTAGCTAGCGCCAGCGCCAGGAATTTTGTTACTGGCGCCTGTCAAAAATAGCGCCAAGCGCAAAAAGCGCCATAGCGCTTTTCATGGGCATGGCGCCAAGCGCCAATGGCCCACAGCAAAATTGTGCCGGCTCCATGGCGCTTTTACATCACTACCCCTGGGGCTATTTCGAGGAAATACGGTATTGAACTTCTTTTGGAATGCTGCTTGGTTTATATTAAGCTGTGCATTGATTTGGCGAGGGTTTGTAGATTTAATGATGTTCATTCGGACCTCATGATGCTCAACAATACAACAATAAATAGTGTCAAACAAAGAAACGATACGCGTGCACATTTCACGACATCAACAAATTCCCCCCTTTTCAACAAAAAGGCAATCACAAATTTTCACAAATTTCCCAGGGCGAGGGGGGTTACTCAAGGGTTCTCGGAAATCTCAGGGGTTTTGGGATTTTCTAAGGGCGTTTCCGATTCGACGGCTCGACGTCAATTTCTTTACCATGCAAAGGGTGGTCTTCATACTCATCTACAGCTTTCTTATAAAAACACAAAGTAGCTTCCGAAACCGACAACTTTTTTTTCAAACTTTTAATTTCACTGCGAGCCTCAGCCATCTCTCCGGACTCTACAGGATTGGTTTCGGCCTCGTGAACAGAAATCTTCAAGGCCTTGTAACGAGCTTTGGTCCGGTCATATTTTTCGCGTAAGGCGGCGTGGTCAGTTGCAGCGGCATCGCGGTCATTTTCATTTTCAACGGCGGCGGCGGCGAGCTGCTCTTGAAGTGACAATTTGTCCTCCTTGAGAGCGGAAATTTTCTTGCTGCACACTTCAAGCTGGCCGCGGAGGGAGTAGATTTTCTGCAGTGAATGACAAAAAATCTTTGACAAATGACCAATTTCGACAAACACATCAGCGACAACACTTGGACAATGAAAATAGACGCAATAGCCGGCCTACACAAGCGTCTGAGCGACAACATTTGGATAAAGACAGCCTGTCCAAACCAACATGTTTGTCGTGGTCACTGTCGGCCTTCAACTCATAAAACTTTTTGGCATAGTCGACAGGAGCTACCGGCAAAACTTGTGTTGGCGGGGGTCGATTTTGCGCCATAAAAACGGGATTTTGTACTGGGTAAGCGGGGTGCTGGCCATGAACCGGATAATGTGGTGGCGGCATTTGAATGTTGCAAGGCCGGCCAAAAATATCGCGAGACAAAGGATTGTTAGAGTTCAATTTGTTTTGCGTTACCCAAACCTTTGTTTACCATTCGGGTGCCAAAAAATTGCATGTGTGTAAAAACGCCGTGTGGAAGCGCGCTACGGAAGTGACGGGCTTCCCTGAATCAGTAAAGTAAGTTACATCAACTAAATGGCGCAAACAATTATTTATTCTTTTGAAATGTCTGAGAGGGCAATTTCCAGGCCGATCTTTGTGCAACTGAAAATGTATCACCACTATAATCTCTTATTAATAAAGTGGACCCGAAAACATTGACAACTACATACGGGCCTCCAAATTTAGGTGTGTTTTTATCGGCTGAGAACACTTTAATCATAACTCGATCATCTGGATGAAAAATGACAGAATGTTTTTTATCAAAGTGTTGTTTGTATAAAGTGCGGTTTTTATCACTTTGTGATTGAGCGAGAGAACGTGCCGCTTGTGGATCTATTTGCCTCGCAGCCAAGAAGAATAAGTTCCAATGAGGCAAGTGGCCAAACACCAATTAGAATGGGCAGCAACCGGCATTATTAAAATGGCGCCATTATGCTGGAATGGCACCATGGACTTCGGAATGGCGCCATTATGCTGGAGTGGCTCCGGTATGGCACCATGTTGCTGGAGTGGCGCCATGGACTCCGGAATGGCGCCATTTTACTGGAGTGGCGCCATGGACTCCAAAATGGCGCCATTTTTATGGGATGGCACCACGGACTCCAAAATGGCCCATTTTATTGAGTGGTGCCATGGACTTGCAAATGGTGCCATTTTTATGGAATAGCACCATGGACTTGGAAATGGTGCCATTTTTATGGAATAGTGCCATGGACTTGGAAATGGTGCCATTTTTATGTAATGGTGCCATGGACTTGGAAACTGCGCCATTTTACTGGAGTGGCGCCATGGACTCCAAAATGGCACCATTCTACATGAGTGGCGCCATGGACTCCAAAATTTTGCCATTATGCTGGAGTGGTGCCATGGACTCCAAAATGGTGCCATTCTGGTGGAGTGGTGCCATGGACTCCAAAATGGCACCATTCTGCTGGAGTGGCACCATGGACTCCAAAATGGCGCCATTTTTATGGGATGGCACCACGGACTCCAAAATGGCCCATTTTATTGAGTGGTGCCATGGACTTGCAAATGGTGCCATTTTACTGGAGTGGCGCCATGGACTCCAAAATGGCACCATTCTACATGAGTGGCGCCATGGACTCCAAAATTTTGCCATTATGCTGGAGTGGTGCCATGGACTCCAAAATGGTGCCATTCTGGTGGAGTGGTGCCATGGACTCCAAAATGGCACCATTCTGCTGGAGTGGCACCATGGACTCCAAAATGGCGCCATTTTTATGGGATGGCACCACGGACTCCAAAATGGCCCATTTTATTGAGTGGTGCCATGGACTTGCAAATGGTGCCATTTTTATGGAATAGCACCATGGACTTGGAAATGGTGCCATTTTTATGGAATAGTGCCATGGACTTGGAAATGGTGCCATTTTTATGTAATGGTGCCATGGACTTGGAAACTGCGCCATTTTGATGGAGTGGCTCCACAGACTCCATAGATTTTTATGGTGCCATAGACTTTCTCAAAAAAGTTTCAATTTTTTTTCTTCATTTTTTACAATTTTTTTCAAGTTTTTTTTTTCAAGTTTTTTTCAAGTTTTTATTCTTCAAGTTTTTTTCAAATTAAAAAAAAAAATCAAGTTTTTTTCAAATTTTTTTATTAATTTTTTACAATTTTTTGAAGTTTTTAAGTTTTGTTTTTGCAAGTTTTTTTCAAATTTTTTTCTGCCATGGACTCCAAGACAAAGCCATTTTTATGGAGTGGTTCCATGGACTCCAAAATTGTGCCATTTTTATGGAGTGGCACCATGCACTCTAAAATTGTGCCATTTTTATGGAATGGTGCCATGGACTTGGATTGGTGTCATGGACTTGGAAACTGCGCCATTTTCATGGAGTGGTGCCACAGACTCAGAAACAGCGCCATTTGCCCATTTTTACATATATGTAGCTCAGTTATTTTCATGAAAAGTGCTCACAAAGATCATACAGCTGGTGGATTATACAGCATTAAGTCTTGATCAGGCATTTGATTACCACATCAAAAGCGCAGTTGCACTCATTGATACATATCATATTCTTCAACTGATTTTTTTTCCCCAGCATGCTGTTCACTCTGAAAATGTCCCATTCATGTTCTGTTAGTAACATCAAAACTGTTTTCTAGTAAAAGTAATGTTATTTGAATAAGTAAGTTGGTATTACAGATAGATATATACTTCAGTGTCATGAAAAAGTGAAATTTAGCTCAAAATGTATTACAATAGTGGTTAAGTGGCAAATAATCAATTTGTCATGGAGAAAGTACAAAAGGTATAAGTTCATTGTGCCCAAAAAGTGGTATGTATGTTCCACTTTTTCTGGGGATATAGATTTTATGGTACTCAAAGTTTATTGAACATCATAAATTACATTGCAAGACTGCCCAAAGCCCAAAATACCATATCCCTAGAAAATGTAAACTGTTCGCACAACCTTGTGCCTCTCGCCATGTAAACCCAGCGGCCATCATGTATGTAACTACATGACCGCTAGGTGTCAAGATTCCCAGTCTCCATGCAAAAATATATCGCCCAGGTGCCACCAAAAGGATGTCTGCATGATACCACTGATAGATCTTACATGCCATATAAAATCTTATGATCTTACATAAAATAGTAAAAACTAGGGTGTCAAATTTCCGTTTTCCGTTTTCCGTTTCCGTTTTCCGCAGGCAATTTTTTTCCGTTTTCCGTTCCGTTTTCCGGCTGCTGAATTTTTTTTCCGTTTTCCGTTCCGTTTTCCGGCAACATTTTTTTCCGTTTCCGTTTTTCCGGCTCATTTTCCGTTTTCAGGCTAAATTTTCAGTTTTTCCGCCTTTTTCCGTTTTCCGCCTCAATTTCCAGTTTTTCTGCCTTTTTTTCCATTTTTCCGCCTCATTTTACCTTTTTCTGGCTCAACTTTCTGTTTTCTGATCAGCCAAACAGGTAAAAATTCATGCAGATTGTCAATGATGTAAAAAAATTTCTGTTTCCAGCAAAATTATTGCAAATTTTTTCCACTTCCAGCAAAATTTCAGCAAATTTGATCCATTTTCCAGCAAAATTTCAGCAAGTTTTTCCATTTCCGTGCAAATTTGATTTTTCCGTTTCCGTTTTTCCGGCCTCTTTTTCCGTTTTCCGGCCGCTGAATTTTTTTTTCCGTTTCCGTTTCCGTTTTCCGCCAAGTGCAAATTTTTTTCCGTTTTCCGTTCCGTTTTCCGGCCGCTGAAAAAATTTTTCCGTTTCCGTTTTCCGTTAAAAAAACTTTTTGACACCCTAGTAAAAACTTAGGAAAAAATTTAAAAAAAAAAAGAAAAACAATAGAGAAACAAATGTAAAAAAAAATTAAAAAAATTATATAAAAAAATTAAAAAAATTTTAAAAAATTAAAAAAAATTTGAAAAAATTTAAAAAAAATTCAAAAAAATTTACAAAAAAATTGAAGAAAAAAGAAGTGAAAAAAAAAATTGAAAAAAAATTGAATTTAAAAAAAAACTGAAAAAAATCTAAAATTAAAAAAAATTAAACAACATTGAAAAAGTCTATGGCACCACTCCACAAAAAATGGCACCATTTTGGAGTCCATGTACCATGGCACCATTTTCAAGTCTATGGCACCACTCCAGCATAATGGCGCCATTTTGGAGTCCATGGCGCCACTCCAGCATAATGGCGCCATTTTGGAGTCCATGGCGCCACTCCAGCCATAGACATAAAATGGTCCAAATTTCTGGCGGTGACAGTGAGTGACAGGCATTTGTGTGGCAGTGACACCAATATACCATATTTCCCTGAATTACCCCTCAGGGGGTTTATTTTTCTAGAGCGATTTTTGAGAAATTTTGCACCAATATTCACTCAAAATCGCCAATTTTCATAACTTTTTTATAGTTTTTCAAAATTTTCACCTTCAAAATTGGCTTATTTGTTGCATTTTTCTATTTCTTTGTACCTTACAAACAACAAATTAGTGCTATGAGCTTGGAAAATTTCTGGTGAAATAAAAACTCCCCCTCGAAATACTCCCCCCTCGTTAACCCCCCCTTAAAATTCTCGCTTTGAAAAATAAACCCCCTGGGTAGTGATGTGAAAAGCACCAGAACTTTGGCGCCAAGCGCCAAAACCGCCACGGCGCTTTTCCAGCCCCCTGATGCCAAGCGCCAATGGCGCCAGAGCAAAATGGCGCCAAGCGCCAGAAGCGCCATGGCGCTTTTTGCTCTGTAGCTAGCGCCAGCGCCAGGAATTTTGTTACTGGCGCCTGTCAAAAATAGCGCCAAGCGCAAAAAGCGCCATAGCGCTTTTCATGGGCATGGCGCCAAGCGCCAATGGCCCACAGCAAAATTGTGCCGGCTCCATGGCGCTTTTACATCACTACCCCTGGGGCTATTTCGAGGAAATACGGTATTGAACTTCTTTTGGAATGCTGCTTGGTTTATATTAAGCTGTGCATTGATTTGGCGAGGGTTTGTAGATTTAATGATGTTCATTCGGACCTCATGATGCTCAACAATACAACAATAAATAGTGTCAAACAAAGAAACGATACGCGTGCACATTTCACGACATCAACAAATTCCCCCCTTTTCAACAAAAAGGCAATCACAAATTTTCACAAATTTCCCAGGGCGAGGGGGGTTACTCAAGGGTTCTCGGAAATCTCAGGGGTTTTGGGATTTTCTAAGGGCGTTTCCGATTCGTTTTCACTATCCCCCTCCCCTGGCTTAACTTGAAAAACCTCTTCAACCGTTTTTTTAAATTTTTTCGAACAAGACGGCTCGACGTCAATTTCTTTACCATGCAAAGGGTGGTCTTCATACTCATCTACAGCTTTCTTATAAAAACACAAAGTAGCTTCCGAAACCGACAACTTTTTTTTCAAACTTTTAATTTCACTGCGAGCCTCAGCCATCTCTCCGGACTCTACAGGATTGGTTTCGGCCTCGTGAACAGAAATCTTCAAGGCCTTGTAACGAGCTTTGGTCCGGTCATATTTTTCGCGTAAGGCGGCGTGGTCAGTTGCAGCGGCATCGCGGTCATTTTCATTTTCAACGGCGGCGGCGGCGAGCTGCTCTTGAAGTGACAATTTGTCCTCCTTGAGAGCGGAAATTTTCTTGCTGCACACTTCAAGCTGGCCGCGGAGGGAGTAGATTTTCTGCAGTGAATGACAAAAAATCTTTGACAAATGACCAATTTCGACAAACACATCAGCGACAACACTTGGACAATGAAAATAGACGCAATAGCCGGCCTACACAAGCGTCTGAGCGACAACATTTGGATAAAGACAGCCTGTCCAAACCAACATGTTTGTCGTGGTCACTGTCGGCCTTCAACTCATAAAACTTTTTGGCATAGTCGACAGGAGCTACCGGCAAAACTTGTGTTGGCGGGGGTCGATTTTGCGCCATAAAAACGGGATTTTGTACTGGGTAAGCGGGGTGCTGGCCATGAACCGGATAATGTGGTGGCGGCATTTGAATGTTGCAAGGCCGGCCAAAAATATCGCGAGACAAAGGATTGTTAGAGTTCAATTTGTTTTGCGTTACCCAAACCTTTGTTTACCATTCGGGTGCCAAAAAATTGCATGTGTGTAAAAACGCCGTGTGGAAGCGCGCTACGGAAGTGACGGGCTTCCCTGAATCAGTAAAGTAAGTTACATCAACTAAATGGCGCAAACAATTATTTATTCTTTTGAAATGTCTGAGAGGGCAATTTCCAGGCCGATCTTTGTGCAACTGAAAATGTATCACCACTATAATCTCTTATTAATAAAGTGGACCCGAAAACATTGACAACTACATACGGGCCTCCAAATTTAGGTGTGTTTTTATCGGCTGAGAACACTTTAATCATAACTCGATCATCTGGATGAAAAATGACAGAATTTTTTTTATCAAAGTGTTGTTTGTATAAAGTGCGGTTTTTATCACTTTGTGATTGAGCGAGAGAACGTGCCGCTTGTGGATCTATTTGCCTCGCAGCCAAGAAGAATAAGTTCCAATGAGGCAAGTGGCCAAACACCAAATAGAATGGGCAGCAACCGGTCATACGATTCATGGCCATGTTGCAACGTAAAGTGGCCATCGGTAACATTTCCCACCATTTTTGATTAGGAAATTCCCGCGTGCAAAATGTTAAAGATTCTCGTAAGGAACGATTGGCGCGTTCAACGATTCCATTAGCAGATGGATTATGTGCTAGTGTGGGACTATGCGTCACTCCAAAATTTTCACATAGGCCCCTCAACTCTGAATTAATAAACTCAGTGCCTTGGTCAGTAATTATCACCCGTGGTGCGCCACAAAACATGAAGACATGATTGTAAATAGATTTGGTTATTGCAACGGCGGTTAGGGAACGAACAGGCACTGTAATCATGTAACGCGTTAACGCATCAATGATCACCAACACTTTCCTTATGGACGGCTTATCGAAATACATAACGTCAATGTGCAAAACGTCAAATGGCTGAGCTGGTGTAGCCACATCTCCCAAGGGTGAAGCATTAACTCTGTGTGATTTGATGCATTCCGAACATGTCTGGCAAAATTCCAAAATATCATTTTTCATGCCCGGCCAGGCGAAATATTGGCATAACAAGTCCAAAGTACGAGCTTGACTCCCATGGCTGGCATAAACACCTAAATGTGCTTGTACGAGGCAAGCATGCTGCCACGATTTTGGTGGCCAAATGGACAAGTGGCGCGACAACACTGGCGCCCTAAAATAAAGAACGCCATCAATCAAATATGCATCGACCACGGAGTCAGGGTCATTTTCCAAATTTTGGATTACTCCCCTCAAATCGGGGTCGGAAATTTGTATTTCGCGCCAGTCAATGTCTGGGCGGGTGGACAAAATGGGTTCGCCACGCACACAGGTGGACAAAATGGATTTATCTTGTGTACACACAGGACCTACCGATCGCATAATGTCTGATGATTGTCCCAAAACGATTTCCGTGGGTTTGCGCAACTCGTCAATGCCAAATTCTGATTCCGTAATGGGATTTCGGGATAATGCGTCGGCTACTGAATTTTGGATTCCAGGGCGGTGAATGAATGAAGTTATTTTGTCCTGGACAAAGATGGCCCAACGGGCTAACTTAGAATGATGTGGGCTGCGTAACACCTGTTGTATCCCCGAGTTATTGGTAATTACAGTTACCTTTTGGCCTTCTACATAATCAGCAAAACGGCGCAACGCCCAACAGATACACAGAGCTTCAAGTGAAGCAGCCGAATAAGTGGAGTGTGGGTGTGTAAGTTTTTTAGATATGTACGACACTGGATGAAGTTTCCCATCTTCCCCGGCTAGGGCCCATTCCGCATCAAAGCCCATTCCGCATGTAGACCCATTATAGACACATTATGCCTGCAGGGGTAAGAAAGAGGGGTGGGTAACACCACCCCAAACCGCTTAGCTATCTATCTATCCCTGGCGCAAATTTTTGCGGCTACATTCCCTTGAACACCCCCACACCCGCAAATTGCCTAGCTATCTAGCTATCTGGAGCGCTTTTGTCCAATTTTACCCTAATTTTCACCAAAATTCCCTAATTTTCCTACTTCTTATAAATTTTCACCTTCAAAATAACTAGGTCATGTGTTTTATTACCTATTTTCAACATGCCAGGTATAATTAAATGTGTTCCGGGTCAACATGCGGGATGGGTTTAGATGCGGAATAGTGCACTGCCATCTTCCCCATACTGAGAAAGTACTGCCCCCAAACCTAAACTGCTGGCATCTGTCTCTAGAACAAATCCGCGTGGGTCGTCAAAAACAGGATGAATTAACACTAGTGATGTGGACAACAAATATTTCAATGTATCCCATGCAGTTAACATGTCCTCTGTCCACTCAAATGGCGTGGTGCCACTTTTGGGCACATGACCCTTCAGCACAGTGTACAAAGGAGCAGAAATGCGACTGAAATTAGGGATAAAGTGCAAGTAATAAATACATTTCCCCAAAAAACGTCTCAGATCCTGTTTGTTATGTACCTTGGGTTGTTCCATCACATGGGCGGGGCGGGCGAAATACCGCTCGATGAAATATGATGTCCCAAATATTTCAACTCGGAGGCAAAAAATTTACATTTGGCTGGTTGGATCTTCAAATTGGCCCATCGCAAATGTTCAAAAAGGCGCCTCAAATGCACAAAATGCTCGCAAACATCAAAACTACTGCATAAAATGTCGTCTATGTACGCGCGAATCCACGGACTGGCGGGATCGTCATTTAAACCGGCCAATAATATGGACATGAGTCTCTGGAAAGTAGCCCCCGCGTTTACGGTACCAAATGGAAGCCTGGTGTACCTGAACTGCCCAAGGCTACACACGAACGAGGTGCGCTCGCGGGTTTCCTCGTCAGCGAGCGGCACATTGTAATAACCGTGTCTTATGTCCAATGCAGAGAAAATTTTCCATCCAGAAAATTCTGAGAGCAATTCTCCTATCCGGGGCAGAGGATAAGAGTCGATTTTGATAATTAAATTCACCAATTTGAAATCCACGCAAAATCTAAAATCTGATTCGCCCTTAGGCGCAATTGTTATCGGTGATGCCCATGCGCCGTTGGATGGTTCGATGATGCCCTCTTTAAGCATTGAAGTAATAGTCTTGTGGATGAAAGCACGTCTATGGCGGGCCTCATAACGAGCGGCCTGTTTAATGGGCGGTTGTGTAGGATCCGTCACAATTTTGTGCGAAATTAAAGATGTCTTGCCCACATCATAATGCGCACAGCTGAAAATATCATGAAATTCTGAAATTAGTTCAAAAAATTGATTTTTCTCTGCTTTAGTAAGTGGAACTTGCAAATCATTTTTCAATTTGTCCCAGACATGTGATGCCCTCTGTTCAGGAGTCATTGGAATTTCTGCCTCCAGGCTCTCATCGGACTTATCAGGTGGCACAGGCAATGTAATTGATGGTGCCATAACAGTGTTTTGCAATTTCCCCCTTTCACTGCCAACATGAACGGGTGTGGAACAGAGCAAAGCCGAGAAATTTTTGCCGGGATAGCACATTGCGCTCTTTAAGTAAACATTATAATGAAACAATGGAGTGCCTATGTCTATCTTGAGTGGGAACGGGTTTGAATTGAACAGGCAAAGCGAAAACTTTTGGCAACTCCTCACATTAACTGTTGTGTTGTACATAGATATGCCGTTATAATTAATTTCAGTGTTGGTGTACAGCAAAAAACTGTTCTGCCAATCATCAAGTGACATGGTGGATGGTTTTTTTGGCAACATCATGGAATATGCAACTTTGCTCTGGGCTGGGATAAAAATCGATTTTGATGCATTGACAATTTCTGTAAACGTCGACGTGAAGCGCTTTTCATTTTGCAAAACCTCATCTGCCAACCCAACTGGCTCGTGGGGAAGAGTGGCGTCAGAATATCTGTCCAAAACCAGTGGTATGAGCCAGGTCATTTTCAAAAATGGCATGACATCTGTCCCTATGAGTATTTCTGTCAATGCACCAGGGCTGCGATTGACAAGAAATGTAGTGATGACTTTTCTACGTACTTTGTCGATTGGCGACACATGATCCACATATAGTTTGATTTCGGACAGCTCGCCATCCGTTGTTTGGCCGTTTACTGTGTCTAGACATATTTTGGACTTCACCATTTTGGCCATATAATCAGTTTTAGTTCGAGAGGCAAGTTGTTCCAGCAACTTGAGTGGTAACAGAGATCGCGTGCAACCGCTATCGAGCAAGACCCTACATGGTATCCCATCTATATTCACGTTAGCATAAACTAAGGGACCGTTAGTGGGTTTGATCACAATACACAACTGTTGGTTATCACCTATTGAACTTAGCGCGCAAATTCCATTTTCTGCTTTAAATGCACCGAATTCATCACATTTCAAATTTTGACACAGAATTCCAGCCAAAAAAGCACTGTAACCAGTATGATCAGAAACGCGAGTGTCATGACTATCATTATCGCAAATTTTATCATTTGTTGTCACTTGATTGCTCGCGTTGGAAAACACTTTCGAAGAACTGGTCAACTCTGGCGTCACATGTGTCTGTGAGAGTATGGGTAATGTGTGAACAAAGTGAGATGACCAGTCAATAAACGCACCAGGATCGTCATTGTACAGTTGCGACACTCTGTGATGGAATTCGTGCACATATGCTGCACACGGGTCAGATGAATCAATTTTGCCATTAAAGTCGGTTAATTCATTCACAGCTGTATCAGAATCATCACTATTCTCTGCGCCCTTCATTTCATCTAAGTCAGCATCGCCATGCATGCAACTTTTGGCCACTGCTTTTGGCCTTGGGACAACTGCGTCGTGTGTTTGCTGCGGTCCAAATCGTCAAACCTGGCCAAAACCATCTGACTTAATGCTGGCAGGTATGGGATTAGGTGCTGGTTGTGGCATCTTGTCAGCGCGACATTGGCTTTTGCGGTGCCCAAAATGACCGGGTCGTGGGCACCAGGGATCACTGGTGGGCACTGATTGAAACAACTGCCTGACGCTGGAACGCATTGGTGGGGCTGCTGGCTTCATCTGAACTGTGGTTTTGACAAACTCTTGGAAATATTCCTCCACCACGCGCACCATTTTAGCTACTGGCAAAGACTTTTGAGAAAACTGTTTTCTAAAATTGGCCATGACAAACTTGTCAAATCTAGTGGTATCATACCGTGCCCAAAATTTAGCTGCAACCAACTTTTCCACACAATCGCGCGAATTTGAAACACTGTCTTTCATTTCAACTGGAACTTTAGACAACAACCTGATGTAAAATTCCGTTAGAGTTTCGGTGCGGTTCATTGCTGCGTTATCCCACTCAATCATTGAGTAACTCTGGGTGCAATCCTTGAAAATGTCCGATAGAGCAGATAGAATTTCACTGGCTTCTGGCAAAGTATCGGGTTGAAATAACGTAGTGTAAACCTTGTATGCTTCACCTGACAACTTTGTGCTAAAAACATCCTTCCAGAAATGCACCAAAAGTTGAGGATCAGGTATCGAATTTGCTGTAGAAGACATGTGGCGCTGCCATTCCAAAAATTTAATTATGTCCGATTTGCCCTTGAAAACCGGAATTTTATCAAGCAAATGTGACTTGATAATCATCCACTGACGCAACACATCGAGAGCACTGTTTTTAGACATAGCCTGTGGCGCTTTGGCCATGCCGTGTAGGAACCAAGGATCTGTTTCAGCTTGCACACTAGGAATCGGCAGAGTATTGTCAAAATTTGGTGGCGGAGTATCTGCAGAAACTTTCACCGAATGCACAGGCAGACTAGATGACAAATTCCGGGCCATATCGACATTTTGGGTCATATCGACATTCTGAACCGCATCGACACAATCATTCACAGGCTGAGTCGCAGAACATTTCGCGCCACGCATTTCATTCACTGCAATTTCAAACAAACTTTCCATCCTGGAAAGTCGGGCGTCAAAACCATCAACCACACAAGTTATTTGCTGTAACGAGTCACTTTTGGTGGGTGGGTTGATCGACTTGTCATCGGGTGATGCCAGTAGAGGGGTATCCATCACAAAATGATTCCCTGAAAACTTGTCAACAAAGTCTACCTCGGACAAATATTTCCCGGCCGGGAACCGATCACTTTCAACCAAAAATGGCACTTGAGGGTGCGGCGTCAAAACTGCAACATTCGGAAAAAACACAGTGGTATTCGTCTCCATTGGTGAATATCTACTCTTAAATAATTCCAACGCATCAATGGAACGCGACACAATGAACTGCGGTGGTGTCAAATTTGGTTGGGATCTTGACTGCTGTGGTGGCGACTGTGAAAACGTTGTTGACAAAACCCCAAAACGATTTACTCGGGTCGGTGGAAGAACGAATCGTGGCAACGGCAGGGTGCTACCACGCAAAATACCAGCACCCCCTCTCGGGCCCCCCTGAGGAAAAACACGGCCAGAAAATGGCACAGAGCAAGACGCGGCTGGCCTCCACGCTTCACTTAAATTGGACGCCTGTAGCTGTCGCTCTGCGGCTGAGTCCGGGTGAAAATGTGATCCCGGGTTCACCGGGTGTGAACGGGTATGGCGCCTCACTGCTTCCTGGTCCGAACTTGATTGAGACATGGCTCACTCAATCACCTCGCCTGCCTGGGCAGCGGCAACCTGATGGAAGCGGCTAGTCCCCAGGTCGTCCACCACTTTTGGAATGCTGCTTGGTTTATATTAAGCTGTGCATTGATTTGGCGAGGGTTTGTAGATTTAATGATGTTCATTCGGACCTCATGATGCTCAACAATACAACAATAAATAGCGTCAAACAAAGAAACGATACGCGTGCACATTTCACGACATCAACAACTTCCGCGAACCCCCCACCCCAAATATATCGTGGGGGTTCAATATATAGGTAGGCTTTTTCAAGGTATAGAAGAAAGAAAGCGGAAAAAAATTTCTAAACTCGATTTACAATCTATATAAACCCCCGCAGGAGTCAAAATCTACAAAACCCATGATGTATGCAAAAAAATATTTATCAGCAAATGAAATATGATATAAAAAAGGTTCTAAACTAAAGGCAGCATCATAGGACGGTTGTTGAAAAATCTAGCAATCTGAAGCATAAGATTTCAGTCTCAAAAATAAATAACACTATATAGGTAAACGAAGTAGAAAACAAAATCACAAGAACGTAGTGAAAATGCTTTCCCATGTATTTAATGCTCACTTTTCCATGTATTTGGGTACACAAATTGATTCAAATTTGTTTAATTTGTTCTGCTGCGTGCAAAGAGCTGCCGGCCAGCCAGTGAATATTTTTTATGCACGCCAAATGCTAATGAGGCGCGAATCGTGTCGTGGGATGCTATTTTACGTTTTTACTAATTTTACTAGCTTCTGTTTTTTACCACAAAATACGCCACTCGTCGGACTGCAGCGGCGGAGAATTGGTGTTTCCGGTCCCTTTGCGCTAAATGCGTGCGTAATTAAATAAATGGTTGTTTTTATGGTACGGGGATTTTACACGCAAATCAGGAACAGCACCAGTACCCCTTGGGGTCCTGGCAAGTTCCCGAGGATGGACACGGCAACTTACCAATCCCTTTCGTAATTGCTGCCGGCGTTTTACTTCAATTAGTTGTTTATACAATCGAAATTAATAAAACCAAAGTAAATTTCAAAGCAGTTAGTATGCTTCAGGGGGACCAAGTTGATTTTCACGGGAACTTTATTTAGCAATTTTAGTCAGAGTCAATTTCACAATAGCACAAGTGAGTCGTAAAACCTCTAGTGGGTGTAAAAAATGCAAAATCAGCGTGTTTTATAATCACCAAAAATCTACCATATCATCACTGAATACTAGCTTTGAGACACAACAAAATGACTGTAATTAAAATTTAGAAGGCCAAACTTTGATCACTGGAAAAACGAACAACATAAAATATAAAACGCAAGAAAACGAGTAAATGCGGTAGAAATGACAAAATGCAAGAAGAAAAATGAACTAATTAATAAAAGTAACTGTAATTAGTCTAACGTAATTTAAGATAATTAAAATATCTCAGTGGTGAGTGTCCTAAACTGGGCTTTTATTCAACAGTTACGGTACAATTCAGAACAGGTGGTGTGACACTATGTTATCACCCCGCGCCGCTTTAGGTGAAATATTTTATAGCGCGCCCGACCAAGGCCACTGAAATAACGCTCATTGCGGGGGTTTGTTCAAGGTTATTTCATTGCCGGGTAAGGGGTGGGAACTTTGGGCATGAGCACACACTACAAAGAAAGACACTAGCACTTTTGATTTCACCAATCACCCTAGGTGATGGGAATAATTAATTGGCACCGCTGTGCTCTTCACTTCACGATGTGCTCTGCATGTGTCTTGTTGGTGCATGTTGACTTTTTGCCGCTTTCCCGCCCATTACCTAATCCTAAGTAAAATGCACCTGGTCGGGGAAATTTCCAAATGTTATCTATCGGGGCGCTACAGAGTGTTTAACAACGTGCACACCTTTAACTTAGCGAGAAATTTCAAAGCCTTTCTAGCCCATTTTCAGACACTACACCCTTTTTGAACAAACTATGTAAACTAATCAAAAAAAAATGTAATTGGAATATAATCTGTCTAAAAGTACATTCAAGCAAAAACGGAAGTAATCACTTAAGTTAAAATGTGGGTAAAAACTAATTTAATTAAAAAAAATAAAAATCAAAACAATTAACAAATTACATGGGGATGATAACGTAATTAATGGAAAAAGAGTACTAATTAAATTCATGGCCGCAGTAGTTTCCATTCGGGCGTACCGTCCTGGGGCTGCAGCCTCGTTGGCGGATTTGCAGTGCACAGTGAACCTCGCGTTCACTGTGACTTCCCTGTGCACCGCCGGGCCGTCATTCGGTTGCACATGGTCGTTCTCGAGTCGTCGGAGTGTCTGCACGAATGCATGTCTGAATGGCGCCATTTTGGAGTCCATGTTGCCACTCCAGCATAATGGTGCCATTTTGGAGTCCATGGCACCACTCCAGCAGAATGGCGCCATTTTGGAGTCCATGGCGCCACTCCAGCAGAATGGCGCCATTCCGGAGTCCATGGCGCCACTCCAGCAGAATGGCGCCATTCCGGAATTCATGGCGCCACTCCAGCCGAATGGCGCCATTTTGGAGTCCATGGCGCCACTCCAGCAGAATGGCGCCATTCCGGAGTCCATGGCGCCACTCCAGCAGAATGGCGCCATTCCGGAGTCCATGGCGCCAATCCATTGGCCCACTTGAAAGCAAATTTCTTGGAGTGGCGATTTTGGAGACAAAGACAAAGGCCTGTTTCGGACAAAGACATTTTGGAGATACCCTGTTTCTGACAAAGATTTTTTTGGAGATACCCTGTTTCGGATGATTTTTTTCAAAAACTGGTTTGGAATTCTATACCGTAGTTCGGATGATGTTTTCTGCTTTGTATGGGAATTTGGACACATTCCTTCAAATCTATACCGTAATTCGGATGATTTTTGCCATTGGTGGAGATACTCGGTTTCGAGTGAAATTTTTGGTGGCTCTTTTTGGAGATACCCTGTTTCGAGTGAATTTTTTCCAATTTGAGGGTGGAGATACCCTGTTTCGGATGATTTTTTTTTTTTTCAAAAAATTGGCATATATATATATGTATATCTCGGGAACGGTATTAGATATTGAGAAAATTCTTTTTCTATCATGAAGAAATAAGTGCACTAATCACAGATCTGCACTTAACTCATTTTTTTCCACTTTGGTCTTTACCGACATTTGGAACTAGATGCCTCAATTCCAGACGGGGGTATTTCAAGGAGGGGTTTCCCCCAGAGTTGTACAAATACTGGTATTTTTGGAAAACGTAAACGTAAACGTAAATACCTTTTCCAAATCAAAAGTATAAATACTAAAACGTAAGGTATTTTTTAAATACCGGGGAAAACGTAAAATAAAACGTAAACGTAAAAATTATATTAAGTGCTTCCGCTATCAGAGAATACAAAAAAAAACAATGTTTTTTACAACATTATGGATGATTATATGATCTATATCATCATTTTCTGCTTACCTGTATTTTATATATATTTAGAATGATGGGATTGGGATATTGAATTGGGATTTAAGTTGGAATTTTGCGTCGTTGTCAACTAGTGGGTGTAGGGCCATAAGGTGCCAATTCCATGACAGGAGAACTAAAAAAAATTATGTGTGAGAAGTAATGGCAAGTTGTATGGCAAGTAAAAATTGAAAGAAAAGTAAATTTGTAAGTGTAATGGTAACTTAAAAGACAAATGGCCAGTCATGAGAAAACACTAAAATGTCTTCAACTTTTTAATTGCATTTCAGTTCTCCCTCACAAAAATACTTTCCTTCAACTTTTTACTTTTCACTTACAAACTGGTGTTAAGTTCTCCAATTGCGGAATTAGAACTCTTCAACATTAGAACATGTTGAACTCATCATATTACACTAAATTTGTCAAACAATATTGTTCCGTGTAGCATATTTTTACGTTTTCTCTGGTACCCGGGTAATTGTCCCAGGAAAACGTAACAAAGCGTAACGGTATTTTTGGAAAGCGTAAACGTAAACGTAAGTATAAATACCCAAATAACCGGGTATTTCGGGTAAACGTAAATACGTTTTCGCAACTCTGGTTTCCCCAGCTCAAAAAACCCTGGAGGTATTTCGAGGGGGGGTTAATTCAAGGGGGGGTAAATCGAGGAAATACGGTACATTGAATTGAGTACCCAGTAACCCGGAAAACCCAGTACTAAATCGCTGCTTGTAACGTACGTAAAAATGCAACAAAAACCACCTTCTACAAGCTCTATAGACTAATATAAACACCTTCCCTGTCACGTCCAGCAGCCATTTTTTTGATTTTACTTCTTACATCCTATCCCCAGTTCTAGGGCGCCCCAGAGGCTGAAACTTGGGGGAGATATTGGTGCAACCCCCCTCTACTTTGCATCAATTGGAGGGGTCGCGGCGACCCCTCTCAGTGTGGGTCGCTCTAAGTGCAAAAATTTTTTTTGGCTTTTTTGGTGTCCCGCTGATTTCTGAGCTGTGGGAGGGTATAAATCTAAATTTTTTGGGATGTGTTACCAACACCACTCCCCTACCATGCACTATTCAATAATGTGAGATTAATGTGAAACATTTCTCAAAAATTTGCATATTCTCTAAAAAAACACCACTCCCCAATAGCTGGATGACAAAAAAAATCACTTTTTGGAACTTTTTTTATTAGACACTTGAAGAGATGGTTTACAATACATTAAAGGGAAGGGTTTGATGTTTAAAGTTATGTAAAGAACCATACCTCTAAAATGCCTGCATTGCAAAATTTACTTAGGGCAAATTTTATGACATCATAATGACATCATTGCAGGAACAAAAATTTACAAAATTTACACTTTGAAATTCCCCCCAAGTAAATTTTGCAATGCATACATTTTAGAGGTATGGTTCTTTACATAACTTTAAACATCAAACTGTTCCCTTTAAAGTATCGTAAACCAGCTCTTCAAGTGTCTGAGAAAAAAGTTCCAAAAAGTGATTTTTTTTGTCATCCAGCTATTGGGGAGTGGTGTTTTTTTAGAGAATATGCAAATTTTTGAGAAATGTTTCACATTAATCTCACATTATTGAATAGTGCATGGTAGGGTAGTGGTGTCGGTAACACATTCCCAAAATTTTAGATTTATACCCCTCCCACAGCTCAGAAAACAGCGGGTGCCGGACCTCCTGTGGGACACCATAAAAGCCAAAAAAAATTGCACCTAGGTCGACCCACCCTGAGAGGGGTCGCCGCGACCCCCCAAATTCATGCGAAGTAGAGGGGGGTTGCACCAATACCTCCCCCAAGTTTCAGCTTCTGGCGTGCCCTAGAACTGGAGATAGGGTGTCACAAGTAATATCCAAAATAGGGTGCCGGACGTGACCGGGAAGGTGTTTAAGTATGTAGATGGTATAACCCTGGTCTGACGGAAAACAGTCATCGTTTTTAACATGTGTTCTGCATTGCCCGGATCACAAACCATAGCTCTTTTCATATACGATCCCTTTCACTCAATTTGTGGTGGGGGGATTTCGAGGGTGGGGGGGTATTATCTCTCCAAATTTTTTTTCGAAATTCCAGTACAAAATTGTCGCTTGTAATCTACACAGATGTCAAAAAATGCAACAAAAACCACCATGTATAAGAGTCTATAGACTTTTTAAAGTGTGTATACTGTAAATATATTTTTACACTGTTCTAACGTAACACGCTCATTGCTTTTAATGTATATTTGGCATTGCCCGCGTCACAAACCGCAGCCTTAGTCATGTATGTTCCTTTACATACAAACAGGGGAGTATTTCGAGGGGGGGGGGTATTATTTCTTAGTGGCCATTTTGAGGGGGGTATTTCGAGGGGGGGGGTATTTCAAGGAAATACGGTATATGCAGCAGCATAAATAAAAAGCAGCACGCAGCGAGGTCATGTTGCGCGGAAGAAAATGAGCGCGTACTGCGTGGTAGTAGTGAATGTGTGTTGCGCGCAGATAAAATATGCTATAACTTTTGATCGGAAAGAGATATCGATCTCATTTTTGTTTCATTGAGTTCCTCTCGATCAGAAGAATAGGATAGCATGTTCAAAAAGCAAACTTTTGCGGAAATTTTGCATTTCGAAATCGGGCTAAATCTATATATATATAAACAAATGTGTATCTCCGATTTGACCTACGAAATGAACTCTCCAAATATTTTTGATCATTTTAACATTTTAATGACTTAAATCGGTTCACAAATGACCAAGCTATTGATGTTCAAAGTTTGCATGTTCTCGGCGACACCCAAAAAAACGCAAATGACAGTGTTTTTATATACCCCCCCCCTATCTCCGGTCTGGGGGGTCGTAGAAAAAATGGTCGAAATCTGAAAGAGCCCCGACCGGAAACCATAATATATCCAAATTTCAACATTTTTCGCCAAGCGGTTCCCGAGTTATGAACAGGTGCTGACTGGCGAACCCCCCCCCCCCCCAAATGCTAACCCCAAAATCCCGTATGCTCCCAGCGCTTTTTCCTTTTATTTAACCCGCTTGGGGAGATTCCCCGCATATAAACTTGGTCGCCGGCCAAAACTTAGTTTATTTAAGTCCCTAATTCCGCACGTGTAACTTTCAAAGCTGTTACGAAACTACCTTTATTCACAGGACACTGCACGTGCAAATTAAAAGTGTCCGCATTCTGTGTGAAATCATTCACCAACCGGGTACAATGACAATGAACTTTGCGCCTCCTATTTTTTGCATTGCGGCATACTTTCCACGCAGTTCACTCGAAAATATAATATGTTCTGATAAACACCTCTGTCGCAAACTCAAAAGAGTTCACTGAGTGTGAGTTTTTAGTTTACCTTTTGAAAAAGTGTGGATAAGACAAAATTTTGAAACAAATTACTTTCTCCATTTGCAATTTCTCCTTTTTTTCAGCCGTGCCAGCGCAAATGGATCATCGAAATTCCAAACAAATACATCTCAAGCGGCAAAGTAGCGAAAAAGACAATGGATTTGGGCGAGGTGAATTTGGAGGTTGAACTGGATGATGAGGACAGGGATCGCATTCATCAGAATTTTTTCTATTTTTTTTTTTGTGAAATCGAAATGCCTATTTGTTTGGTTTATCTCTATTTAGGCATTTTTCTATTATTCAATTTGTGTCAATTTTAATGGCTGTTTGTCACTACTCCTGCTTTCTTTCTGAAAGTTTACCTACTGGTGGCAAATGCAATAATAGGTAATCACGTCACAATGCCGCATTTTTAAATGTTTATTTGTTTATGCTATTGCAAAATATATAACAAAATATATGGAGGAACAAAATAAATGTGTAAATTGTAACCAGGGTTGGTTTTATAAAAATTCATTTTAGTAAAATTGTATAAAAATTGTATCAAAATTTTATTTTATTTTAATTTTATTCTTGTTTCATTTTATTTTATTTTATTTTATTCCCAAAAGTCATTAATAAAATAAAATGACATATTTTACAAAAATTGTACAAAAATTGTACAAAAATTGTACAAAAAAATCAGAATCATGCATGCAAGGCCAGAAAAATGTTATAATTAGACCTATACATGAAAAACCTGTGACAAATTTTTCCCTTACTTTTCAAAAGTTGCATGCAGTATGTATTGTTAGCTAGCTGCAAGTGTTAAGTTACAATTATCATTAAGAATGGTTTGCATTTTCAGTAGAAGGATTACTGGGGTGTGCTGGGTGCATTTGTAAAACATCATGCAAAGTGTCAATTGTCATGACAAATGTAGTTAAGTGTCAATTGGCATCTCAAATGTCAAGCAAAGTAAAACTGTCATGACAAATGTTGTGCAGAGTGTAAACTGTGTATCTGAATCTTATGTTTTGGTATCCAAACCTTATATTTTGGTATCCAAATCTTTTTTTTTTTTAATCCAAATGTTCACATAAGATTTGGTTACAAAAACAACAAGATTTGGATACAAAAGAAAAGATTTGGATACAATTTGCTTTACAGTTTCCACTTTAACTTATATTTGTGATGCCAATTGACACTTTTCATAACATTTTCATGAAAATTGACACTTTCCATTCCATTTCATATGACATTTTGACACTTTACATGGCTTGGGACTGCCCCAGCTCCGCGAATGAACATGTTGAACTATAAACAACAGAAAAAAATTTACAAAAAATATGAATTTTTATACAATTTTTACAAAAATATGAATTTGAACACAATTTTACAAAAAAATTACAAATATACAATATAGCTTTTACAATATTTTTATACAATTTTATTTTATTTTATTTTATTCTTCAATTTTCCATTTTATTTTTATTTTATTTTTATTCTTTTCTGAGATTTTGCCAACCCTGATTGTAACTGTTTGACATACCGCGCGCCAGAAACAAGTCTACAAAAAAAAAATATTAATAGTGGGGAATTACGTATTTGGGACCGTTGTGTTCATAAACCTATTCTAATCAACGTTGTTATAGGTATATATTCAATGTAAACTACAAACTAAACAGCTAAGAAAAATCGACTGCAGAAATCCCAAAGGCAAACAAATCAAATATATTCATTCGCAAGAATAACAAATGCAACCCGAATGAGCGTGAAAACGATTTCGGAAATCGAAAAAACGGAAATTCCGCAGACGATACCCAGCAGTCCGCCGAGCTGAGAAGCAACGTCAGACTCCTGAAAATTATTGAGAATAAAATTTAAAAAATTGTTAGGTGTAGTAAAAAAAGTAAAAATAACTTGCATAGAATGTATTTACCGCATGTCCACGAATTAGTCCCTGGGAGAACTATTTTTGACACACTTGTGACTGATGAGTTATTCGAGGGAGGGAGTTCTTCGCAGAGTTGCTAAATGCACTGAACTTTTTCAAAGTAAACGTAAACATAAACAATTTTTTTTCACTAACGGGTATGTAATGTGCGTACAGAAAACTTTTTCACTGCGTAAAAATTAAGTAAAATACGTTTTATATAGGAAAACGTAAAAGTGAGTATTTTTTCTGACAGAAGCGCTTGCGGTAAGCTAAAACTAGCCGAACTTCGATACCACTATCTTCAGTTCTAACAATCTGAAAACGGACAGTCATTTTCATTTGCTCTTTCAGCGTCATCACGGTGAGTTGCTCGAAGTAAGCCCTGATCATGACTTCGTTTGTGTGCGTCAGGTAGTTGCACCTAACTTCCGATCCGTTGTTGATAAGCGGGTATCTACATTTCGGAATCTGCATTTGTAAAGTCGGTATTTTTTCATTTTCTTTGTGAATAACCTACTTTGTGATAATCTCTCCCTGCTATGTTATGTGCTGTCAAACTGTAAGTTTCCACAATTCGGACTCCGCGCTAGTGCAGTTAACCACACAGGACCGATAACCAACAGTTTACAACACAGAGCTTGACTCTGGGTTTCAACTTTCAGTTTTCCGTTTTCTGTTTCCGTTTTTGCATGCAAAATTTTTCCGTTTCCACTTCCAGTTTCTGTTTTCTGGCCAGTGACTTTTTTCCATTTCTGTTTCCATTTTACTGGCTCGTTTTCCATTTCTACTAAATTGTCAGTCCCCCCCCCCTTTTTTTCCGTTTCCATGCTCAATTTTCTGTTTTTCCACCCTTTTTCCATTTCCTGGCTCAATTTTCTGTTTGTTTTTTTCCATCTCAATTTCCCTTTTTCAAGCTCAACTTTCTGTTTTCCGTCAAAACATCAGCACATTTTTCCGTTTCCATGCAAATTTCATTTGTCCATTTTCCGACCTTTCATTTTTCTGTTTTCCGTTTTCTGGCATGTTCAAAAAAATTTCCATTTCCATCTCCGTTTTCCGGCAAGTAAAAAAAATTTTCCGTAAATTTTTTTTGACACCTACACAGGACCGACCAATAATAGCAATTCCAATAACCAACGTGTTTGCGTAGCCGTCCACGTGACACCGAGATTTGGAACTCCTCGGACCTGTGCGTGGGGGCATTTCTCTCAATAGTGACTGACTAAAATCTCTGAAAAATCGACATAAAGTCAAACAGACTTTTGAATTGGTAATAGGTAGGTAATTTTGCCTTAATTACCGAAAAAAATAACTCCTCCCCTAGAGTAACTCCCCCTCTTGAATAACTCCATCCTTTGGTTATCTGATATTTGTATCCACAATGTATATTTGAATGATTCAGATGCCAATTAAACATGAATTTTCACATGAATACCGTATTTCCTCGAAATACCCCCCGGGGGTGATTGTTTCATAGTGCTCCCGAGAGGGGGGGGGGGTGTAAACGAGGGGGGTATTTCGAGGGGGGGGTTATTATTTCACAAGAACATTTTTGAAATCCTAGTACAAAATCGTTGTTTGTGATGTGCGCTGGGGTAGAAAATGCATCAATAACTGACATGTAAAGACTCTTGTAGACTAATATTAGTACGTAGATGGTATAAATACTGTTCTAACGTGATTCCGACATTGTTTTAACGTGTATTCTGCACTACGCAGAACACAAACTGTAGTATTTGTCATGTACGTTCTCTTTACACCCAATTTGGGGGGGTATTTCGAGGGGGTGGTGATTGTTTCATAGTGGTCTCGAGAGGGGGGGGCAAACGAGGGGGGGGGGGGGTATTTCGAGGAAATACGGTACCTTGTTTTTGTTGTTGTTAAACTGTTAAATACCGTATTACCTCTAAATACCCCCAGAGGGTTTATTATTTCGCCAGCAAAATTTGAGGGGGGATAATTTGAGGGGGGGGCTTATTCGAGGGGGGGTCTATTATTCGGCAGAAATTTTTAGAAATTCCCCATACTCAGACGTAGAAAAATCTAAAAATTAACATAGATGTATATGTGTTTATAAGCATATATAACTGTATACCGTATTACCTCGAAATACCCCCATGGGGGTTTATTTTTTCGCCAGCAAAATTTGAGGGGGGGTTAATTCGAGGGGAGGGTTTATTCAAGGGGGGGTTTTATTATTTCGCCAGAAAATTTCGTGGGATTTGTAGTAAAGAATACGCTATTTCTTACACAAAAACGGTAATAAATGTGAGAATATAGGTTATATTGGGGCTATAGATGTACATCTGTACACAAATGAACGTATAAGAGTAGCTGCGATGTAAATAAGTAGTAATAAATACATCATGTACATTGCATACATGATGTATATCATTCCGGAGGGGGGGTATTTCGAGGGGGGGGGGTTATTATTTCCCCAGCCCATTTTGAGGGGGGGTTAATTCGAGGGGGGGTTAATTCAAGGGGGGGGATAATTCGAGGTAATACGGTATACACATAAACCCTTCCCTAACGTCAGTCAGCCATCGGTTTTAACGTGTGTTCTGCATTGTACAGATTACAAACTGCGGTATTTGTTATGTACGTTCTGTTTACATTCAATTTTAGGGGGGGGGGGTATTTCGAGGGGGGGGGGTATTATTTCCCCAGCCAAATTTTAGGGGGGGGGGATATTTCGAGGGGGGTTAATTCAAGGGGGGTTAATTCAAGGTAATACGGTACCTGCATTACATGAGTTGACGGAATGCGATCATACAATGAATTAAGTGCAAGTTGTGGGGAAAAAACTCCCCGTGAATAACATCCCCCATTGAGTAACTCCCCACTCCACAACGTCTGATGGAATAATAACTCCCCTGGCCCCAGACTTAATTGGGCAGACAATTTTTGACCTCCCTGCCCGGCACCTGACGTCACCATAGCGCCTGCCAGACG
>CAXIWS010000271.1:0-15655 GCA_964036195.1 Sphaerolaimus hirsutus
CCTAGGCTACTGAGAAATGGGGGAGGGGGGGTGTTCCAGTAATAGCTAGCCAGGTGAGACTTTTCAAGAAAACAGGTATACATACCTACATACATACATGTACATGTGAGTGAGTACATAAAGTGCACTTTTTTTCTGCAGTACACTACCCAAAAAATGCAACTGACCAGCCAAGGCACAATTGATTGATTGCAATAATGAATACTTCCTGTTCAACACGAAATGGGTGAATACGAGCATCGATAACGTGGAAGCGGCCGCACTGACTATGGTGTTGATAACTGCCAAGGCGACAATCTGTGGTGAAACATGTTTTGATGTAATACAGTATACATATACTGTATTTTTTCATATTCACTACCCTCGAATTGACTGTACAGTTGAAATACCCCCGGGTCTGAGTGGGTTGGGGAAAATTATACATTCCCCTCAAAATACACCCCCCCCCCCACTGTATTCCTCGAATTACCCCCCGGGGGGTTGGAAATGGAAATTTTGAGAGGGGGGGGGGTAAACCAGGAGGGTGTATTTCGAGGGGGGTATTATTTCGCCAGACATTTTTTGAAATCCCAGTACTAAATCGCTGTTTGTAACGTACACAGACGTCGAAAAATGCAAAAAAACCCGCCATTTATAAGACTATATAGACGTAGACAGTATAAACCCTGTTCTAACATAACATAGTCATTGTTTTAACGTGTGTCCTGCGTTTCCCGGATCACAGAACGCAGCTTTTGTCATCTACGTTCTGTATACACTGAATTTGGGGGGGGGGGATTTCGAGGGGGTTAATAAATTCATAGTGCCATTTTGAGGGGGGGGGGTATTTCGAAGGGGGTATTTTGAGGGGGTATTTCGAGGAAATACGGTAGATGTTTTTTGAACATAGAATGACAAATGAGAACATGTTTTGGCTGCCAATTTGCATTGCAGCTATACCGTATTTCCTCGAAATACCCCCCGGGGGGGGGTGATTGTTTCATAGTGGTCTCGAGAGGGGGGGGGGTCAAACGAGGGGGGGGGGTATTTCGAGGGGGGTATTTCGAGGAGATACGGTACATTGACTGAATTATCTCACATTTCAATTTAAAATTTTGAGATGTTTCACATTTGATTACCATCTTTTCATGTAGAAATCAATCATGGACTTTTATGAAATGCTGAAGAAAAATAGCCCCCCCTCGGATTAACAGTCCCCTCCAGACCCGAACTACCCCCGGGTCTGAGTGACCTAGCGCAAAAATCTTTTCTCGGGAATATTGTCCGGATTCCAAACCTGACTAACAGTGGAACCCTGTCCCTGACCAATCACCGAGCCGCCATTGAATCCAAAAAAGCCAAACATCAAAAGCCATCCGCCGAGTGCGGCAAACTGAAAACAAATGCATTTTATGGCACATAAACAACTGGGTACATTTATTCTGGCGACCAAATTTGCAAATAAAATTGAAAGTATGTAAATATAATTTCAAGAACCAACTGGGACTGAATGTCCGGACATTTTGTCCACGTTTTTCTTGCCGTCAACGAATGCGCCTATTCTGGGGCCCAGAATTGTGGCGCCACAGAGGGCTGTAATGCCGCCATGTAGGTGCACAGCGCCACTGCCTGAATGTTTTTAAGCGGACACTTTAAATGCAGAAAAACACAGAAAAAAAACAATTTGATTGGATGTGCAGGTAGGGTGTCGACTTTCTATTTTCGGTTTTTTTCCCACTTTCTGTTTTCCGAAGGCAAATTTTTTACCCTTTTCGGCCAAATTTCTGCAATTTCTCGCTGTTTCAAGCAAAATTCGTGCACTTTTTTCAATTTCCGTAAAAAATTTTTTTTCAGTTTCCGTTTTCCAGCATTTCATTCTTCTATTTTCTGGTATACGCGGCGGACATCACACTTAGCATGAAAACCTACCATAACCCATCTGAATAATGAACCAAAAATTGTACAGTTTTTCATCATTATATTTCGTTTTTACTATGGAATAATTCATTACGAAATTTATCACAAAAATTTTTTCATAAAATTATGGTAGGTTTTCATACTAGGTGGTCTGTCCGTCGAGTATTAAGCGGGAATTAGAGCTCAGCGTCGATTCGACGTGAAATGATGACGTGAAATGATGTCGTGAAATTAATTACACAAGTGTGGATCATGCTACGGGTCTACAATTTTCTAAGGATAATATATGAATCAATACCTCAATCGTGTCCAATACTGAGTGTTATCAGCCACAACTAGAGCGAATTGAAAAATTCAATTTTTATCATTCCACGTCATCATTTTACGTCAGGGAACAACTTGACATTTCGAAATGTCAAGTTGTTCCCTGACACTGTGACGTGAAATGATGATGACGTGGAATGATAAAAATTGAATTTTTCAATTCGCTCTAGTTGTGGCTGATAACACTCAGTATTGGACACGATTAAGGTATTGATTCATATATTATCCTTAGAAAATTGTAGACCCGTAGCATGATCCACACTCGTGTAATTAATTTCACGACATCATTTCACGTCATCATTTCACGTCGAATCGACGCTGAGCTCTAATTCCCGCTTAAGTGCAAAACTTTTCCGCAAAAAATGTCCATTTCCGTTTTCCGTAAAAACAATTTTGTCGCCATATGTGCAAGCGAAACCTACCCGCAAAGTCCATGAATTGCACCCCTGGGCCATCCTTCAACCAGCCACCAGGAGCCCAGATCCAGTGTGCCAGCAATGGGTAAGTAAAGCCTGCGCATACAGGTATTTATGTGTATTGTTTGTGTATTTATTTGCAATTGTGGTCTTTGTAGAAGTGAATTTTGTAGCATAAAAACCCCTGCCAAGTTACAATATACGGGCAAATTGAAGACAGGTGAATTTTGAAACTAGAATTTCTGTATGTTAACAATGTTTGCCATTTTGCAGGGCATTTTACATGACTTTTTTACAGTTTGCATGACACTTGACATTTTACAGGGCATTTCAGAGGCTCTGGGGAATGGGCATTAGCCATAAGAATTAACTAGAATTAACAAAAGTCCACCAATCATCAAACCCACCAGACATCAAAGCGGATACTCCAATATACACAGTAAACTGGCTCCTTTCAGCCATCGATCCACTAACAATGGTGGCAGCATTAGCTGCAAACATAAACTGGAAAAACCACTTGTGGTAGTTTTTGGCGTCCAAACCGATGCCGAGAAATTCACCGAAACCGCAAAACGCGTTCGACGGTGTACCGAAAGCGAATCCCCAACCGATCCACCAGAATGCCAGCACTGCCACAACTGGGGGGGTTGTTGGGTTGGGGCATGCCTAATACGCACATCTGCCCGTTACGCACATTTGCCTGTTTTTCACTTGACACTTTTTCAAGTGATGTGCAAATATGAGAGAAGTGAAAAAAGTTCACTAATGTCATTGCGCGACTTTTTTTGCACTTCACTCATATCTGAAAATCACTTGAAAAAGTGTCAAGTGAAGAAACGAACAAATGTGCGTAACGGGCAGATGTGCGTATTAGACTAGTGCACCCTCGTCGGGTTTGGGTGCTTTTAATGGCAGCATGATTAGCATTCCAAAAATGGGTGTTTATCAGTGAAAAAAGTAAAAAACCCTCAGAAAATGTCTCAAAAATGAAATATAATCAAATCTCTCTGGAAAAATCTCACTCAAACATAAAGCACGCGCTTCCGCCAGCGAAACGGTATTGCGTCGACATTTTGCACTGTCACGTGAAATACACGTGTATTTTCACGTGTAAGAAAATAGAAATAAAAAAATATTCGGGAAGCGGCAGTTATTTTTTTTGTAGTGTGAATGACAATTTTGACGCCCCTAACTGATAAAATATTGAATTGTCCAATTATATCTGGGGCAGGGTCCTACGGCTAACAATACTGGTGGCAATAAAAAAGGTTTCAATATGGTATGGATAAAAGCAACTTACAGCAGTCAACCATATTTTTGATGAGAATATTTGTGGCATTCTTGCTTCTCACCGAGCCCGCCTCCAGGAAAGCGAAACCGCATTGCATCACTGTAAATGTTGGCGATTAAGGCGGAGTTACAGCGTAACGATAAAAAAGGTGAAATGTGAATTCAAAAGTCACGGTAAAATGCATTTTTCCATGTTTTCAATTTCAGGCTTTTTATTCGTAATAAATGTTGAAAATTCAATTTTCCCAAAAATTTATATTGTGCGATGACAAATGTGTCAAAGTGAAATGTATTCCACGTCAGACCATTTTTCACCCAACGTTTTTCACTCAAATTTGAAAAATAGCATCCCGCACATGATAAATATTCCAGCAAAATTAAGTTTCGAACATGAATTTTGAAAAAAATGAATGAAAAACATAAACATAAACCAAAAAACAACAACATAAACAATCGCTGCGATAGTAAGAGCCTATATGTAGGTAGACCAAGTTACAAGGGGGCAGGCCTGATACCGATACGCACATCTGCCCGTTACGCACATTTGTCCGTTTTTTTCACTTGACACATTTTCAAGTGATTTTCAGATATGAGTGAAGTGAAAAAAGTTCACTATTGAATCGCGCATGATATTCGAAACTTCTCAGAGGGTTAACGCGCTTACGCTACTCAGAGATCAGCATATTACAAGTTTCAAATACCTACAATAAAATGTACATAAAAAAGTAACTGACTGAAAACCAAAATGGACATTTCGATGGTGAAAAAGCCCAGGTTCTCTGTATCCAAATGTTGTTTCATGTTGTCGACCTGCGGTAAAGAGAGCAGAATGTTTTGAAAAGTGTCGTGTTCAAAAAAATGGCAGCTAGCTCAGTGCAAAAGGCAGATTTATTTATAGTGCAAATTTATGCAAATGAAACATGCCGGGGGAAAACTGATCACTACTGGGCTTTTATGGTTCTACAAAGGATTTCTGGCAATTTTCAAATTTCAAATTGCATTTGCTTTTATAATATTCTTTATACACACTTTTCACAGTTTTTGATTGAATATATATTGTAGTAATTCAATCAAATACTACACCAGGAAAGATAATGCAAATAACGACAAATAATAATTTACAAATACCTATCAAATTTGCAAATAATAATTTACAAATATTTTAACAGACCCGCGAGGGAGCAGTGACATTTGATTCCGCAGTCATGGCTGTTAATTGAGTCGCATGATTTTATGATTTACCAATTAATTAGCCTTGCCACGAGCTCCATATCAAAATGATTTTTGAGGGAGTCCATTTTCAAATGTAAAATAAAAAAAGTGCGTAAATAAATCGTGTGATTTCTTCCTTATCACATTTTCTGCGGTCTGCTGTGCGATAGGGAAATTTTGCATAACGTGTTTACAGTCTCAGAGCCTTGCAGCATTTTGTGAAAACAATGGTATAATACATACTTTTTTACCACTTCGATTTTCTACAAGGCCAGTTGTTGACACAACAAACTTTACCGTAAATGACTTGAATAAGTCCCCGGGGGTGTTATTTTTGTCAGACTTTATTGACTAGGGAATTTTTCTAGCAAGCGTTGGACTAGAATTTTCAATAAAATGTTTTATCAATTTATTGTACAAATGGCTCAAAATAGTTCCATAATTCTTGAATTAAGGAAAGCAATAATAAACTGTGTCCACATTACCAAAGTTCGGAACTAATTTTTTATTTTCTCATGAGTGTCATACATCCAGCTGTGGGGGTACAAAAAGGTGAAATTAGGTGTAGATGTAGGGCAGACCTCCAACCCCTACTGTACATCAGTGGAAAATCTACAGAATGCTATCTAAAATAATAAATCCCCTGGGACATTACGAGGTAATACGGTATTTCACTACTTAGCAAATGTTTTTCACATTTCAGACTAATAAATTCGGCCAACAAACAAGTGTGCATTGTATGGACTTCCGGGAAATGAAGATAAAAAGCGAGGGAAAACGTCCCGCTGAACAGTTGCCCCACCCAAAAATCACAGTTCATATTTTTTACATGTATATTATGTAAATATAACATACTTAGATGCATATTTAAACCAAAAAAGAAACACATTGATACAAAAACAGAAATAACCATTCAGGGGCCAGTTTAAAGGCAAGGTTAAATGACAAAAACCAAGTAATTTGACAAATGGCTGTGAAGAGTAAACTGAAAAGTGAAGAGTAAAGTAACAAATGAAAAGTCAAATGTCTTTATCCGTATTCACTTCTCCATTTTCATGTTTCATTTTAGGTATTCAATTTTCTTGACACTTTTTACCTTACTCCTAGCTTTCACATTGCTTTGATCATTGTCATTTAACTTTGCCCCTACCTGGTGGAACCGGCGCCAGCTATGACCAACGATGGAAAAAAAAGAAATTGAACACAGAAACTCATTGAGTTTCTGTGTTTTTGTTTTACACAAAAAATTTTGAAAAACTCAAATGAGTTTTTTTTGGAGAACACAGAAACACAGAAACACGAAAACACAGAAAAGTTTTTTGAGTTTTTTCAGCAAAGTGGTTGAACACATTTTCAGAATGCACATTAATTCAGTTAAACAAAACAAGATAAGATATGCATGTATAGCATGTAAATATGTACATAATTTATTCATATTTTATGATGGAACAAAAAATAAATTAAAGATGGCATGCACATCTCCTGGTGGACATGTTTCAATATAGTTGTAGTTCAAATCAATTCTGTAGTCTTCCATACAGTGCACATCCATTGAAGAATTTTGGAGTACTGCGTAAATTGTCGTTTGTGAGCATTTTGTTGATGCTGGTGTTGCGATGTGGGTGGATGTCCTCATTGAGGACATTTTTATGGACTTTTTCAACACTTAAATGAATACACATATGTTATGTGGGGTTAAAACATGTGCAAAACCAATATTTTATAAGAAAACCACTGTTTCCACATCAAAATGCTGTAAATCAGAATTTTTTGGGGGGAAACTCGAGTTTTTTTGACAAAAACTCGAGTTTTTTATACGAAAAACTAAAAAAACTTGAGTTTTAACAAAAAACACAGAAATAAAAACAGAGTTACTCGTTTTTTTCGATAAAAAAACTCAAAACACAGGTATTCATTTTTGAAAAACTCAAAAGACAGAAAGTGTTTTTTTTGTGAGAACTTACCCATCATTGGCTATGACAACAATTGTTCAATGTATTTACGCAACGCCCCGCCTCAAAAGTGCACCTAAACATAAATACTTACAACAAACAACAGACGACCGCAAAAAAACCTTCCGACCACGAAATCGATTACAAAAGTTAACGCGAAAATGTGACTTCCTATCCAACTAATTCTATGTGATGGGAAAAAATGCAAAAAGTTGTAAAAAACACGAACCTGCACGCCTAAACATTCAACCAAAATCTTTGAATCGCTCGCATTCAAATCAGTTTCCAATGTGCCACTTTCGCTGTACACCAAGCTCTGATTTTTATTGGCACCATTTTGCAAAGTTTTCGCAGCTGCCAATAGACAGTCGGCCAGCTGTGACCGCATTTTTGTTGCTCAGATTTTGTAAACACTGGACTTTTTTCCCGATCGATTTTCTGCCTTTTATTCAGTTTGTAATGTCATTTGAATGTGTGTATTTATATCTGCGTGTTGTGAATTTACGCGCGTACACTAAATACAAATATTTCGTGAGGATAGCGCGCTATTTTTGTATTTTTGTGTTTTTGCATGTTTCGGTGATTTACGTTACTGTTGGATGGAATGAGACTATGGGGGGCGTGGTGGTGAAAAACTACATATAAATAGGGCCATTTTTTAAATTAGTCTATATTCATTCTAAACTGGAATATTCATATTTCCCGAAATCCTACACTGTAGAGAATATTTTCAGTTCAAGGAAATTTTAAGCACGAGTAAACCATTCAAAAGGTCTGCTATTCCCTGGATGATGCCTGAAGATTTGGAAATTACAATTTGCGCATGCAGAGAGAAGAAAAAGCCCGGTCACTTTACATTCTTCCAAAATGGTTCAGTTTACATTCCATATTCCACAGTTTTCATTCTATGGCCAATCGTTTTACATTCTCTGGGATAATATGTCATCCTCTACCTTCTGGATACTTTACATTCCATATCCACACAGCCCAAGTTTACATGAGCCCAGACTACTTAAAACGCTAGTCAGTTCATATGCTGTCAGAAAGCTTACTTAGAATGCTATAAGGCATCACTTCACATGAAAACTAGCTACACTTTGCATGCCATCGTTGGATTTGAGGGTTGAGTGGTTTTGGTTGGTTAGTACTTCATAGTGTTCTCCATGGTGGCTGCTATCACACAGCTATATTGAATTAAATGGGAAGTAGTATCAGTGAACAAACATCACAATTCCCAACATATTCCCCCTTTTCTCCCTTAAGAAAAGGATAAAAAGTTGAGGGATAACTTAGGTTAAGGGAGAACAGGGTTAACCAAAACCATCACACTTTCACTCTCTCTCTGGCAAGGCCACTGCAAGCAACTGACTGGTACCTCCCTTGCCAGTGTGCACTTGTGTTTGTCTGGATCACTCGGGTGTGACAGTGGACACCGCGAGCTGACAACACTGAAGGAGACCTCTTTTCCCACTTGTGAAGCATTTCTGCTGTGTGCCCAGCGGATGGGTGAGCAGGTGCCAATGAAGAGCTTGGCAGGTCAGCACAGCCGTTTAGCATTGATGCAGCCATCCCCTCTGCATTGAATAGGGTTTAGGTCATCCACCATGTTGTATTTGAGGGTTGAGTGGTTTTGGTCGGTCAGTACTTCATAGTGTTCTCCATGGTGGCTGCTATCACACAGTTATATTGAATTAAATGGGAAGTAGTATCATTGAACAAACATCACAATTCCCAACACCATCATTAAACCATCTCATGCCTGCTCATCAAATGCAACACTTAAAATGCATTTCATGAGCATGAGAAGTGAATGAAACTTTTTACTTAGGTAAAATTGTTAAGTTTTTATCTTTTTCTTCTCAATTCACCCTCTGTTTACATTCTACTGAGGTGTATCTGGTTATACAAATGTAGCATTTTCATTCCATATAAAATGTTGGAGTTGTGAAATGCACCTATATTGTTGTTTGTCAATATATTGCACATGAATACTGTGTACTGTATTAATATAAAATGCAATAGGTGTAACATTTCTGGCATTGCTTTTTTTCGTGAATGTAAAGTGTTACTTTTTCATGGAATGTAAAGTGTGCAGTAAGTGCAGAGTGTGACTCTTTTACGGGATCTAAATTGAAGCATAGAACAGTGGTTCTGTGGAATGTAAACTGTGCAAATGCAAAGAATGTGAAATGACCCGAATGTAAAGTGATGCTACCTCGAGCAGACTACTTGCGCAAATCGTGTATTCCTTTTTATCAGCCCTTTTTAAAAGAAATATCCTAATGGCGCCTTTGGCGCGGCTACTTTTACCTATTTTACCTAAGCCCTATATTTTATAGCATCAAAACATGACTCAAGTCTCTAGCATAAATTTCATATTTTAGTTAACGGCGGAATTTAGCGACGAATATTTAGAACTGTATTTAAAAAAATAAACGCATAAATTTATAACTGATGTATGAGAACATTAACGAAAAATCTAACGGCATTAACTTGTGTCAAATCACGTGATGATAGCAATAGTTGCGAGTAAAAAAACTATTTTCGTGGCAGCAAATTTAAATCTGTTACATCTTCAGAAGACGCCCGTCGTTCCCACACCAAGAACTCGAAATCAGACCGCGCTGTACAAATCGATCTTTGCCAAGGATCCGCGTATACTTACGATGGCAAATCCTCTTGAAAATGTGTTTAAATTTTTAAGTTAAAAAATGATACCTATTTCGAATTTCGATAAATAAATAAAAAGTTTTTGGTTTGTTTTCAAATTTTCGAATTATGTTAGAAAAGGTACTTGTCGATTTGTGGAACCTCTACTCGAATTTTTCTGGTCAATTTCAAATCGTGTTTTGCCGGCTACTTACACAGGCCCCGGCCGGGGACCGGTCCCTGGCAAAAAATTAAAATTGTCAAAAGTCAGTAATTGGTGTGTATGGGTTGATTGCATGTAAATTAGGTTCATGAACACCAAATTTTCATGCACAAAGGTTGGGGACCAAAATTCTGTGTTTACTGAAAAAAAAATGTTCTCACCGGGAACGTTTGACCCCGGTCGGGGCCATTTCGACATCCCCGGCAGGATTTTGATCACTATACAAAAATACAGTGATCAATGAAAATTAAAGTGTGAATAAAATATGATTCACTGATCGCCTGGAGCTGAAATTTGGCATGCGAACTCACTAAGCGAAGGAGTACACGCATGCCAAAATTCAGACAAATCCAAAACAAATTATACACTCCCCCAAATAAAATGCATCATTGCATGTACCATTTTGCAAAAATTTTGTGCATGCTAATTTGGTGATAATTCACCTAATTAACACACAAACAACCTATACACGCCAATTATGGTCTTTTGAAAAATTTTATTCCGGGACCTGTGTAAATAGCCTGTTTTGCCTGTTTTCCGCAGACATATTTTCCCCATTTGACATTGCAGTTTTATATTGTGATTTTACGTGAATTTTCAACCAAAATTACAACAAAAAACACTTGAAATCCATGTGAATTTTAGCGTACACTCAATAGAATTAGAGTAAAACCGAAATTCCAAAATTTCATCAGTTTGAATGTATTTGAGTTGACTAGAATGGGCCATTTCTAATCTTTGTCATATTTAGTTGACAGACACCCAATTCCGGTCAACTCGCAAGCGTTCAAAGCTGCTTTGTTAGTTTCCAAAGTTTAGACGGTAAACTAGTCTGTGTAGGGCCAGAGGTTTCACCGTTGTGCTCGTAGCACATTAATCATGTTATGTGATTTACAGGTATACCACGATTCGTGGCGCTAAAAAAATCAGACACCGGGATTTGCTTTGAATTATTCGTATAATATAAAGAAACATCGGAGAAAAGTGAATCTAATCTCTATAACTGATAAAATTCATTGAGTCGATTCAGCAATTCAGTGAATCAAAGTTTAGGGAAATTTGATTAAATGTATTCGTTGTCAGATTTCACCGATTTTTGAGTTGCTTTTTTTGAGTGCTTGATATTTATTCAATTTGCAACTTCTCTACGTTTCGTGACGCCTTTTTTCACGTGACAAAAGGAGGAGGGAATCCCGATTTTTAACCTTCCCGATTGGTAAGCTCGCGATTGGTAAGCCAAAGTATGTCGATGGGTAAGCCAAAGTGTATCGATGAGTAAGCCGCAGGCAAATTTTACTTTTCATTCGATTGGTAAGCCAAAGTGTATCGGTTTTTAACTCGACTGTCTCGATTAGTAAGCCGTGTACGTACATACTAATACCGTATTACCCCCAGGGGGTTTATGCTTTCGCCAGCAAAATTTGAGGGGGAGATAATTCGAGGGGGGGTTTATTCGAGGGGGTTTCTATTATTTCGCCAGATATTTTCGGAAATTCCCCATACGCAGACGTGGAAAAATCGAACAATCACATAGATTTATATGTGTTTATAGGCATATATTACTGTATATACACAAAAACCCTTCCCTAATGTTATATAATCATCAGTGTTAACGTGTGTTCTGCATAGTACAGATCACAAACTGCGGTATTTGTCATGTATGTTCACGTTACACTCAATTTTAGGGGGGGGGGGGGTATTTCGAGGGGGGGTTATTATTTCCTCAGCCGAAATTTAGGGGGGGGGGTATTTCGAGGGGGGGTTAATTAAAGGGGGGGTTATTTCAAGGTAATACGGTACATCAATGTGCCTGCGCACACTAGTTTTCACACAAAATTTTGAAAACTCACAAATCAGCTTAGAATGCATTTAAGTTTTCTACAATGAGGTGGCCGTCAACTACAGTAGACGGAGATTAAAAACAACTCAATGTATAAAACTCAAACAGATTCAAAGCTCATTTGAGTTTTCAACATTTTGTGTGAAAACTAGTGTGCGCAGGGCCAATGAATTACTGAAGTATGTAAATACATGAGGCAATTATGTCTGGGCACCTTTATCACATGTGCAAACTGCTACCTAAAAATAAATATGTAATGTAATGTAGATATTTTTTGTAGTGAAGTATGCAGATAAATATCTTAATCAAAAAGTATGCTTTGCATTGAATTTGCAAAAAGTACTGTTGTTGCCATCTTGGCAATAAAAAGAGAATGATTTGTGTTATGTGCTTAACCATGTATCCAATACTATATGCTTGGCACCTTGCCACAAAGTGATGATGTCATGTCTGTTTTTATCTCAATATTTGCAGGTATCCAATAGTTGATGCTTGGCACTTGGCCATAAAGTGATGATGTCATAGCTGTTTTTATCTAAATGTTTTGTAGTATCCAATACTTTATGGTTGGCACTTTGCCAGAAACCGTAATGTTATGGTTAGTAGGATCATGCTGATTGGTTGAAAGCTAATTGAGGGTTGAGTATAAAAGTAGCCGCTTGAGGGCTACCGTATTTCCTCGAAATACCCCCCCCCCCTCGAAATAACCCCCCCTCGTTTGACCCCCCCCTCTCGAGACCACTATGAAACAATCACCCCCCCCTCGAAATACCCCCCCCCAAATTGAGTGTAAAGGGAACGTACATGACAATAACTGTAGTTTGTGTTCTGTGTACTGCAGAACACACGTTAAAACGATGTCGGTGTCACGTTAGAACAGTGTACATACCACCTACATACTAATATTAGTCTACAGAACCTTATAAATGGCGGTTTTTGTTGCATTTTTCGACGTCTGCGTACGTTTCAGACGACAATTTCGTACTTGGTTTTCAAAATTTTTCTTGTGAAATAATAACCCCCCCCCCCCTCGAAATACCCCCCCCCCTCGTTTAACCCCCCCCTCTCGGGACCACTATGAAACAATCACCCCCCGGGGGGTATTTCGAGGAAATACGGTATTCGAGTAGTCTACCAGCTAATAAAAGAAAACATCCATCTCTGAACCTGGACATCTGAACTCTAAAACCAAGCCAACCACTTCAGTCTTCACACAACCTTCAATCAACAAGCCAAGCTGACTTCCATGAACTAGGGAGAAAAATTACCCACCACTGACCACACAATCACAACAACTGTAAAAATGTGGTGTAAAATACCAAATCTCAGGCAAAGTGTCAAAAGTCATGTAAAATGCACTGGAAGTGGCACACCACATACAGTCACTAATCTAGCTCAATTGGAACATTGTGCTGAAGATGCTGGTGCAGTGCATCAACACCACTCTAGTATCTTACCGCGGCATCTAATTACGTTTGCTCCATACGTATTTATGTATTGGCTTTATTATCGACATACCAGGGGTTAAAAATCGAGACACTTTTTTAAGCCGTGTGTGGCTTTATTATCGATACACTTTGGCTTACCCATCGACATACTTTGGCTTACCCATCGAGAGCTTACCAATCGGGAAGGTTAAAAATCGCTATACTCTCCAAAAGGAGTAATTTAACGCCAAATGATAATAAAAAAATGAGGATTCAATTCAATTCAGTGAATGAAATCAACAATAAAATATTCGACAACGAAAAAATCAGTCTGGCCAAAAATTCGATTCTCTGTAGACAAAAATCACGTAGACTTCCCTGTCTAAAATTAGTTTGATAGACTATGGTGATTAAAGATGCGCAGCGATACGCATCAACACACTGGAAACATAAATCATTTTATACGGCCATTTTAAGTGATGAAAAACGCCAAAAGCGCCATGATTAGTGATGTAAAAAGCGCCAGGACTTTGGCACCAAGCGCCAAAAGCGTCAAGTCGCTTTTCCGATCACAGCGCCAAGCGCAAATGGCGCCAGAGGAAAATCGCTTTGGCGCTAGCGCCAGCCATTTTGTTCCAGGCGCTGAGCAAAAATATCGCCAATCGCCAAAAACGCCAAGCGCCAATGGCGCCACAGCAAGAAAGCGCCAAGCGCCAAAAAACCCACCGCGCTTTTTCGTTTGTCGCTAGCTTTCACTTTTCAAACCTCAAGCGCCTGACACCTTTGTATACTCCAGTTACTTTACACCCTGCACACGTGGTTCCCGCTGGAAGCGTGCCAACGATTTTTTACGCATTCGATTTTCATAAAAAAGTTGAGAAAAGTAATCGTTGTTAGAATGCTAAAACGTTAACTCATTCACAACAATGATTTTTACGTCTTTTATACAAAAATCGCACGCTTCATCATCATTGGCACGCATCCAACGTGAGACATAACTGAGTGCGAGGGCAGAGTATCATGTCCGCCGAGTATACTAGGCGCCACGTAAAATCGGTGGCAAAATCTCCAAATCTCCAAGGCGCTTTTCACCAAAATGCCATAGGCGCGGCCATGGTGCTTGTTGCCATGTAACGATGGCAAAAACGAACGTGTTTCCGTGTTCTCCAAAAAAGAACTCATTTGAGTTTCCGTGTTTTTCAAAATTGTTATGTTTCCGTGTTTCTGTGTTAAACAAAAACACGGAAACACAATGAGTTTCCGTATTTAATAAATATGTGTGTTTTTGCCATCGTTGGCGTCTGCTGAATGTTTAAATCACTAGTCACGCACACGGGGATGGGCATTTTGCAAACTTTAAAAATAAATACCAACTCTGTCAAGCGGTGTTTTATAAAAAAAGTTGTTGTTCTCTGGAATTCTTGGTATTTACAATGATTAACGTTATCTGAAACTTTACACAAAGGTAGACACTTTACCGGGTGCTAGAAACGTTTCCCGCCGCGAGTTACTGTGAATCGCTGGAATTTTTACGAAAACATCATTTGAAGAGTGTAACTTTAATCTTTCTTTTGAACTTGTTTTGGAGTAAATTTGTGAGGTAGTTGGCAAGGTGCCATCGTGAACTGAAATTTAAAAAAATTGACGAGAATTCTAAGAGAAAATATCCATTCAACCCATACTTTGTGTTTGTTCTATCTACCGTATTTCCTCGAAATACCCCCCCCTCGAAATACTCCCCCTCGAAATACCCCCCCCCCCCCCCTCAAAATGGACACTATGAACTTATAAACCCCCCCTCGAAATACCCCCCCCCCCCAAATTTAGTGTATAGAGAACGTAAATGACAAAGGCTGCGGTTTGTCATCTGGGTAATGCAAAACACACGTTAAAAACGATGACTCTGTTATGTGAAAACAGTGATTATGCGTCTACATACTTATACAAGTCTTTAGAGTCTTATAAATGGCGATTTTTGTCGCATTTTCGACGTCTGCGTACGTTTCAGACGACAATTTAGTACTTGGTTTTCAAAAAATTTCTGGCGAAATAATTAACCCCCCCCCTCGAAATACCCCCCCTCGTTTAACCCCCCCTCAAAATTCTCACTCTGTAAAAATAAACCCCCCGGGGAAATACGGAAATTTCGAGGAAATACGGTATGTGGGAGTGAACTGTTGACATGTTCTTTTAGATTGCAGTTTCTTTAAAATTTCCGACAAATTCAACATTGTTCCTCCAATTGTAATTACTTTCGACAAAATGGATATCGTCCACCCTCATGCATAGCTTAATATTTTACAGACACAATAAAAATATGAATACCGTATTTCCTCACCCCCCGGGGGTGATCGTTTCAGAGTGAGAATTTTGAGGGGGGGTTAAACTAGGGGGGGGGTATTACGAGTTGTGCGTAGCCCACCAGG
>CAXIWS010000272.1:0-38524 GCA_964036195.1 Sphaerolaimus hirsutus
TTGCTTAAATACGCTGCGTGGCGCGCGCTACTCATTGTAATTCCGCGGCACTCATTTTTCCATTGAATTGATGCACACTGGGAATAAAAAAAATTGGATTTGGAGGTGTTTCCGTGTATAACACCCCCTGACCTAACACCCGGGTGTTATACAAGGTTTAAAAAAACGTTGCTGCAAAGTGTCTCAATTTTGTATAGCACCCGGGTGCTTTACACGGAGAAATACGGTAGTGATGGAAAAGCGCCAGAAAAAAAGGGCGCCAGGCGCCAATGGCGCCATGGCGCCATTCGGAAACTGGGCGCCAAGCGCCAAGGGCGCCACAGAAAAAGGGCGCCAAGCGCCAAGGGCGCCATGGCGCCATTCGGAAAGTGGGCGCCAGGCGCCAAGGGCGCCACGGAAAGAGGGCGCCAAGCGCCAAGGGCGCCATGGCGCCAATTGAAAAGAAAGGCGCCAGGCGCCAATGGCGCCAGAATAACAAAGCGAGTAGAATACCCTGCGTGTGCAAAAAATGCTTCTCCAGCACTGTAGTGCACACATTCACTTCTTTATTCATGTTCTCCAGGATGTGATCAGCAAAAATGAGATTAGCAACAAACTTTTGTGCAAAACCGTACTCACACGTGATATTCAATTCAAACACTTTGAAAATTCTCATTCGACAAAACAATGAATGCACATCAAATAGATAATCCAATATGTTTTCTTGAAGCGGACGACAACGGAATTCCGATAATTTCAATCCGTTGATTTACGAGTTTGCAAGTTCACCGGTCTATCATGCTCAGCTTCTGATCCGTTACACGCATATGATAAAAATTGGATGAAACATATACATCCACTCACACCACTTTGTCTATTTTCCAGTGAATTTTGATCATTCACAGACCCGTTTTTTTCTTTTTTATTCATTCACGCAGCACTCACCTTGAAACCATGCTGGCGCCATTTTGGCGCCCTTTTAGGGCAGGGCGCCGCGGAGAAAGGGCGCCAAGCGCCAAGGGCGCCTTTCAGAAAGTTGGCGCCAGGCGCCAAGGGCGCCACAGAAAAAGGGCGCCAAGCGCCAATGGCGCCATGGCGCGGCGCCCTTTGGCGCCCTCAAATGGCGCCAGCGCCATGGCGCCATTCCATCACTACATCTATGTACTAATATTAGTCTACAGGAGTCTATACACGTCAGTTATTGATGCATTTTTCCACCCCAGCGCACATCACAAACAACGATTTTGTAAAACGATTTCAAAAAATTCCTGGCGAAAAAATAAACCCCCCTCGAAATACCCCCCCCCCTCTCGGGAGCACTATGAAACAATCACCCCCCCCCGGGGGGTATTTCGAGGAAATACGGTATGAATGTTTGGGGGGCGGGGCCGTGGTCATGCTATGGCTGTAAAACTTATTCTTAACACAACAAAAAAAATCAAACATTATTCATCATATGGCTACATTCATCAGTATGTGCTAATATTCTGTGTAAAGTATGTGTTTTAGACAATTGCAATAAAACACAACTCACCACAGCCACAAGCAATGCCAAACAAATCAACCCCCGGCACTGTAATCTGAGACTCCTAGCCACCAAACCACCACAAAGTGTGCCAGCCAGACCACCACCGATTAAAATTCCACCAGCAACCAAACTTGACATTGACGGTGTCAAACTGAATGTGTCTTCGACGTACTTGGGTGAGAAGGTCAATAGTGCAGACAGGATAAATGCTTCGGAAATTTGCGACAGAACCAGGGGTAGACAAGCGCCATTTCGGGCTAGTGTCTGGGAGAGGGTTTTTTGTGTGTGGTGACCATTATGTGGAGTCACTAGTGATGTAAAAGCGCCATGGCGCTAGCGCCAATTCAAAAAGGGCCCTGGCGCTTGACGTGGCACCATTGGCGCTTGGTGCCATGCCTTGAAAAGTGCCATGGCGCTTTTGGCGCTTGGCGCCGAAGTCCTGGCACTTTTCACATCACTACGAGTCATCAATGACAAGAAAATTGGAATATTTTTTTGTGTTTAATTTGTGTAAACTTTTAATCTTAAAAACCATCAATCACTTTTTCTCACATTTACATTTTCTATAGAATTTCAATAAAAATGTAGGAAAAAATAATTCAAACTTCCTTCATCAAGTTAAACAGAAAAGTTTTGAAGTACCAGTATAGCCTTCAGTAAACCCAATATTCCACCACTTTGCTTAGCACCATTGTCTGCCTTGGGCGATGTAAGTTCTTCTTGAAAATCTTTCATTCTTTTCCTTGCTGCATCTGTCAAATACAAAATAAATAGTCCACATCACTTCAAAACAACAACACAGCCAAATGTGCAGTGATTAAAAGAGTACTGATTTATTGCAATTGACATTTAGTTTGGTTGCAATGATTAGGGACCATATTATTTGGTGCCACAGTTAACTAGTGAACAGTTTTAAGTGAAAAAATGTTTGATATGGTTTCAAAGTGGTGTCCAATCAAATTTTGTATCTGATCATTCCTTTCAGGCGCTTTTTGACAACTGTTATCAAAGTTGTTTAGTGTTATTTATGTTACTATTTACAAACTATTTTTGAAAGTAAATATACCGTATATCCTCGAATTAAGACCCCCCCTTGAATAAACTCCCCCCTCAAAGACACTGACAAAAAAATAACTCCCCCCCTTGAATAACTCCCCACCCTTAAATAACTCCCCCCTCTGGGATGAGTGGAGAGGATACTGGAACAAGTGAAAAAAACGAAATGCAAATGCAGTGCAGTGTGTGAGACAAAAAAATACAAAGGATATAAGCATATCAATAACTCCCCTTGAATAACTCCCCCCTCAAAAACTCTGACAAAAAAATAACTCCCGAGGGACTTATTTGAGGATATACCGTATGTTTATTTCCAGTGGGAAGAAAAATTGACAAAATTTCCCTGATCACCATCACCCACTCACACCATTATCATCATTGTAAACTACGGTCAGAATAAATTCCAACGCAGAACACATTTCTGTTGCGCGGTTTTAAAAACGCGTACTGCACAACACACGTTTTGTCGCGAAGATTTTGATTGGTTTTAGTGTATTGGAAGTGGGGAGGAACATGTTCCAATGCACCAGAAACTTGTGTTGCGCAGTTTTTGCGTGACACAAGTTTGTAGCGCAGGTAGTGATCGAATGGCCCTTAAATGGCACCAGTGTCATGGCCCCATTCTATCACTACCTGCACAACAAACTTGCATCGCGCAAAAACTGCGCGACACAAGTTTTGAGCGCCAAAAGGTGTTGTGCCAGGGCACCACGTTCGCACAACATATTCTTGTCGCACAGTTTTTTCATGTTAAGTTTGTTGTGCGGGAGACAATGCTGGTGATGGAATGCCACAATAGCCCCAAATGGTGCCAGCACTATGCCACCATTCCATCACTACCTGTGCTACAAACTTGTGTCACGCAAAAACTGCGCAACACAAGTTTCTTGTGCATTGGAGCATGTTCCAACCACTTTCAATCCACTATAACCAATCAAAATCGTCGCGACAAAACGTGTGTTGTGCAGTATGCGTTTTTAAAACTGCGCAACAGAAATGTGTTCTGCGTTGGAATTTACCTTGAGCCTGACTATTGTTATTCGAAAAAAGTGAAATTGGAAATTGTTTTGGCACAATATCAAAAAATAAAATATACAAAATGTCAACAGTGTGGAATCACATGGAACTGCAACATATCCTACCAATAAATGACAAACTGATCATTGGAACTACACAATTTATGTCAACCCCCGATAACCTGGCAACTGCCTTGGAAACGCCAACAAAATGGGTGAAGTCATAAGTGCACACACTCCACTGACTGCAAATCCCAACCACCAGGCGCCATAGATTTTGGATTGTGTTGTGCTGTAAAAAAATTAAAAGGCAAATATAGATAAAAATTCCAAAATGGGAAATTTCTGATAATCCATAGCTACCTTTCACTTTCAGTTGTCAGAAAGTTTGCAGACAATTTTAGTGCTGCGCCTCCAAGTAGATAACCTATGGCTGGACCAAGGATGTTTCTGCAGCCAATGAACACACCTAAATGAGGGACAGTTTCTGGTCAATCACTGCTATTTAGGGTGTCAACAAAAAATTTTTATGGAAAACGGAGATGGAATTTATTTGCGTTTACCGGAAAACGGAAACGGAAAATTTTGTGCACGGAAATGGAAACATAAAACTTTTTGCCTGTGGAAAGTGAAAACGGAAAACGGAAAACGAAAACGGAAAAAAAATTCGCCTGCGAAAAGCGGAAATGGACATTTTTTTTGCACTTGCCGGAAAACGGAAACAGAAATTTTTTTTGCACTTGCCGGAAAACGGCATGGAAACGGAATAAAATTTGCCTGCGGAAAGCGGAAAACGGACAATTGACACCCTAGTCACTCCTGCTTACAGAAAAAAAGAAATCGTTCACCATTATACATGGGTGATGCTCTCCTGGTAACATTCTCATCCAAAAACGTGATCGCCAGCAAAACAATGGGAGCGCCGCCCATACCATGCAAAAGCTGCCCACACAGTAGCATCACATAGAACCACCTAGACATTTGCAAATCATTTGGAAGCTCATCTGATCCAATACTAGGTCTGCGCTCATCGTTTGAAAGTTGGCACAGAGCCAAGCTTTCTGAATGTAAATCCTGGCCCATTGTAGGCTGCTTTGAGGCCATAGGTTGGAACCATTCTGCCATGAAGTGTGTGCTGGCAACCAAAAGTGACCCCAATGCAATGCAGAAAGCTCCAGCAGCTAAGTAATGGCCTTTGTGACCTGCACATTAATGGGATTTTGAGGATTTTTTCAACAGATTTGTTAACTTCCCTGTTAAGCAATAATGATAAGATACAGTAAATGGAACAAAGTGTGCCATTAAAAAATCATGACAAAATGGGCACAAACTCGAATGCCCAACACTTGATGATCAAACAGGCTGCAAGCAAATTCAAGTTTAAAAAAAAAAATTTGACATCAATTGTTGGATGTGCTTTTGCCTTATTCATTCATTGTGCACAGACATTGAACTTTTTAAAATGCAGTCAGGTACCTGATCTGTCTGCAACAATGTCTTTTTTTAAATAAGATTGGGTGGCAAACTGGGATGGAATTATTACAAACAACAGTTGCATATATGGCGGCTAACACATTGGTGGGCCGCTACCCCCCCCCCCCCCCCCTGTGTATAGTAATGGGGGTGTTGGGTATATTATTGGCAATCGTGATGATTGTTTATTGAAACTACTTCTGATCTAATACACTAGCGTGCAGATTAGTTGGGACTGTGCATGCTGCAGGATCAGGGACGTAGCCAGGATTTTTGAGCGGGGGGCGGATTGTATACGGAGCCCGGCGAACGGGGGGGGCGCCGAACGGGGGGGGGGCGGCGCCCCCCCCCTAAAATTTTACCCCTGTTGTAGGGGAATGGCGCCATGGCGCTGGCGCCATTCGTAGGCGCCACGCCATGGCGCCACTGGCGTTGGCATTGGCGCCAAAACAGCAGTATACGTCTGTATTTTACAGGCATATACAGCGACATGGACAGAAATTGAGTCCATTTTCACTGACTTTTAGGCCGCGGAGACTGGCCAGCCAAAAAGATATGTTGTGAAGGGAGAATGCGCGCTTGCGCGGAAAATTTTTTCAAACTGTCGACAAAATCGTCGTCTGAAAGTGCCATTTCTGGCACATTTGGTCCGGCCCGGGAAGGGGGGGCAGCCGCCCCCCCGCCCCCCCCCCTGGCTACATCCTTGTGCAGGATAAACATTGCCAAAATTTCAAAACGTTGAATGTGCATAATGTTTGGATACCATTGGTGGGTACTGTGGGCTGTTGGCTACATGTGCCTGGGATGACCATCCCTCAAGTTTGTATGTGTATATATTCTTAGTGCAGTAACTAAATTCACTCAGTTTCTTTGTGTTTCAGTATAGTTGGGACTTCTCATTTTGGTCAGTAGCTGCCTAGTATCATATTTTTTAGACTGTATCCAACACCTACGTTCATTTTTAAACAACATTTTCAACATGGCAACTGCCTGCCTGTGTTGCTGAGCTCTGTAAGCAGCAAGCAACATTATGAGCATTAAGAGCAAATGGTTATGTGTCTGTAGGATTGTGGCATGTATTTATTTTAGCTGCAGTTTTGCATCCATTGCCAGCCACTTGGAAATGATGGCAGGTATACTAGTCTGTGTGGCCATTTGGTGTGTAAATTTGAGGTTTTTGCTTTGCTTTATTGGGGAGAAAACTTGGCTCAACTGTCAATGTGTAATGTGCAGGTATTTTGTAAGGGAAAGATGATGGAAGTTTGAAGTGCTATAACTTTTGATTGGAAAGAGATACTGAAATAATTTTTTTGCATATGCATCCTGTCTGTCTAAAGTTTATGCTAGCATGCTCAAATATTTGTTATGTTGGAAACCATATCAGTTAAATCAGTATAAGGAATTTAGACACCACTTATAAGTTTGAAGTGCTATAACTCTTGATTGGAAAGAGATATTGAACTCATTTTTGTTTTATGTGAATTCTCACTGTCTAAAGTCTATGATAGCATGTTCAGAAAAATTTATTTTTCATGTCGTAAAACCAGGTCAAATCGGCATACAGAATTTAGACATCACTTATACAACCTCAAAAACGGAATCTTCGGGTTTTGCCGATCATTTGAAGTCCTGAACGAACCAAATCGGCCCAGAAATGATTGATTTATTAAGCTTCAAATTCAACCATGCAGATTGGCCATTTTTGTATTTTTATCAAACATCTTCTTATAGACCCCCCTTATCTCGGGCGTGGGGGATTATTCGAGCCAACAAAATTTTTTAGTCATACCTCCAAACTCAAACCCCAACATACTCGATCAGCATCAAATTTTGTCAAGGTTCAATGGAGTAGGAAGCGGCGAAAGTATGATGAACCTGCTGCCCCCCATTTCTCTATGGTGAAAAGTCCCATCTATTCTGCACGGTAGTGTATAGCTGCGTGATAACAGCCATATAGGGAACACAATAAAGTATTAACATACCAAAACCAATCAATTCACAACTACAACAATATCCTGCCCAATTTTCATACCTTTCCCACCTGCTGGAGCTGCTGCAGCAGACAGCGTCACGTGACACAGTGACTGCCGAACTTGGGTGGCACCCAGTTTATAACACCAACATACATTGTTCATAACAACTGCACCCGCAACAACTCCACACACCCCACCCCACCTGTGACCCCTTTATGCGCCACTGGCAAAAGCACGCTCATACTGGCCAACTTGTAGGCGCCGGCGAAGCAGCCCATCTGGGAGCTGGTCAGCTGGAATCGTCTCTCCAACGTGGTTATCGCCACCGGCACCAACCCGTTCACTGTGGCGCCCAGGGGGCAGTCCCGGACCCTGAAAAAGACCCTGTAGAGTGTATAAGACTATGTAAAGTGTCATATCCCATGTAATCAGCCCTGAAAAGTGTCATGTGTATCCACATCTTATTGTATCGTATCCAAATCTTTTGTTTTTGTATCCAAATCTTACTTTTGGGTAGGGTTGGCCGATGTTTTTTTTAAACGTTTTTTTTATTTAAAAACGTTTAAAAAAAAACAAAAAACATGACGTCCGAAATGTTTTTTTTATTTAAAAAAACATCGGCTGAAATTTTTAGTACTAAGCACTAGGTATTTTGCAAAATTTTTGCGCGCAAGCGCGCAATTTCACACACAAATTGACATTGGTGGTTGTTTTCATCGGTTTTGTTGCATTTTTAGTATCAAAACATCCATTTCTATGTGCTACCATGGGTGAATAAGCCGACATATGCTGCTATAATATATAATATTGAGGTAATGTGCCTCCATGTACCTCCACAATGTGTAACTTCACTCCCAAAGTAACAACCTCCTTTTATAACCTTGTTTGATCACCATTCCGTGCCAAACTTTACCTGAAGTCACGAACATTCGACTATAAGGCGATATACGAACGATATGTCGACGAAAAATGGATATTTTTGACACAAATCACCACTTATAATGCTATCCCATGGCTCCACAGCCATTATATGGTCATATTTAACATCACAGAGTATTACCAGTGTCTGATATACCTATATATGTTGACACTAGGTCATATCTGCGAGCTTTTTAAAAAAAACGTTTTTTTTAAAAAAAAAACATCGAGTTAAAAAAAAACGTTTTTTTTCCAACCCTACTTTTGGGCATAAAATTTGACGACAAAGACATAAGATTTCGATATAATACTATAAGATTTGGATACACTTAACACTTAACTTGGGTTTTACATGAAATTTTACACGGAATTTTACATGACACATGACATTTTACACGGTGTTTACATGACACCTGTTATTTTACAGGGTATTTTGCATGACACCTGATATTTTACAGGGTCTTTTACATGACACATGACATTTTACAGGGTCTTTTACATGACACATGTCATTTTACATGGTTTTTTACACTTAACAGGGCCTTTTACAGAGTCTGGGACAGGCACCAGGCAGCAACCAAGAAGGGCCAGACACAATAGCAGTACTCTGGATGAGCGGAAATTCTGCAGAAATTTCGGAGTCCACCTCCCGTAGCCGCACAGATGAGTTTGCTGCAAAGACATGTGTAGGTAATTAGGTTCCCGTATTTCCTCGAAAAAGCCACCCTCCTCAAAATTCCCGAACCCGAAATAAGCACGCACTAGAAATACCCCACTCAAAATTTCTACTCTGAAAAAATAAAGCCCCTGGGGGTATTTAGAGAAAATACGGTAACCACATATTATTTTTCTGAGCCTAATGCTAATCAATCAGATGTGGCCATTGCGGGAAATGATATTGATAAATACAAATATGCGCAAAAAATAAATACATGTAGACTTTTCAGGATCATGTGTTTGAGCCCGTAACTGGTGGGGTTTTCATTCATCGGGTCAGCTTCATAACCCTAACATCGGCTGACATTTTTTTATAAATTTAACACAATTCCAGAAGTTTATGACCATTCTAATCTTTCGACACCACCCTTCCATTTATTCCTTGACCAAAAGATTTTATGGCACGGTTTCAACATCACGGTATATGGTTTAGCAAAGATAGATGGTTGTCGATTTGGGGGTAAATAACACCCCCAACACCCCTCCACTAGATACCCCCGCATTGAACCCCACATCTAATATTCAATTGATAACATACCTCATCATTAGAACAGTCATTTAATTCTTCTATATTTAGCTTCTCAAGTGCACCACCATCCATTGCCCCTATCAATAAGATTATAATTATAGTATGTTCCAGCGAAGTGCAGACGTGAACAAATTTCAACGCAAGACCCAAGAAGTCAGGTGTTTTTTAGGCCTAAAAACGGTGTTTGTTATTTTAAGCGTGCGCACGCCAGACTGTAAATATGGTGGCCTGTGACCATGTTCAGTGTAATTGTATAATACATACACATTCTCTGCAATATAGAACAAGTAAAGAAGTAGAGAAAATGGAACAAATATGAAATAATTGACGCCTCTACTAAAAATACTTATAAAGGTCTATAAATCAAAAATGCTGTTTTCTAGAAAACTGCATCCTGCAAGTGTCAAATGCCAAGTAAAGTGTCAATTGTGTATCCAAATCCTATTTTTGGTATACAAATCTTATGTTTTGTATCCAAATCTTATGTGTAAAAAAAGGTTTAGATACAAAAACATAAAGATTTGGATATCAAAAAAAAGATTTGGATACACAATTGACACTTTACTTGGCATTTGACACTTTACTTTACATTTGACATTTGACTTTGCATTTGACTTTACATTTGACACTTTACTTTACACTTTACAGGGCTTGGGACTGCCCTGGTGTTTTGTTCCTGGCGCTAGGCAAAAATTGCGCCAATAGCCAAAAGGACGAATGGGTCAACATGTTTTTCTTTTAGAAAAAGTATGACTAAAGTAGCCCCGATTTTCTTATCAATTATCCGCATTGTATCCGGGTGAGGCGACTTTGCAGTGTACCAACGATGACTAATGCATGATAAATTAAACTACTGACTACCGTATTTCCTCGAAATACCCCCCCCCCCTCGAAATACCAAATATATCCTGTTTGGACTTTGGACACATTTACTACATGTTTTGGGTACGCAAATGCCTACTATTTACTACGATCCTTACGAAAATTTCTGACGAAATAATAAAACCCAACTCGAATTACGGTTCCGGTACATGGTTCGCCAAAAAGTTGGGATTGGGGCGGTCCCAGTCACAGTCCTGACACCCCAGTCCCGGTCCCGGTCCCGACAATTAAAAAAAACAGTCCCGGTCCCGGTCCGACCCCCCAGTCCCGGTCCCGGTCACGGAATTTTATAGAGGTCCTGACAAGGCATGGAAAAAAACGTATTTTTCAATGATCTGGGTTTAAAGAATTGTTGTTTTTTAATAAAATGTTTTTTTCAAAGGCTCCCAAATATAGTTACAATGTGGTCAACATATACACGTAAATATGTCAGACAAATAGCAGTATCTTATGATGTCATATATTTATATAGCAATATAATGGCTGTGGAGCCATGTTGTAGTATTATAAGTGGTGATTTCTGCCAAAAAATCTATTTTAGGTGTTGATACAAGTGTCTTGTCGAACTTGTTACATTGCTATTGTAAAATATTGCTTTTCATCAAATATTCACAACTTCAAGTGACGATGGGAATAGAATAGTGCTTGAATAATGTTATAAGAAAAGGCTCATACATTGAGAGTGTTCCTGTGTGGAACAACATTGGCTGGATATTACGCACCAACAGGGTTCAAACGAGACCGCGGTCCCGGTACATGGTTCGAAAAATCCCAGTCCCAGTCCCGACCCTCCAGTCCCGGTACCGGTCCCGGTCCGACCTCCCAGTCCCGGTCCCGGTCCCGGCCCCGACATTAGAAAATTCCTGGTCCCGGTCTGAAAAACTGGTCCTGTTTGAACCCTAACTCAAATTACCCCCCTCAAATTTTTCTGGTGAAATAATAAACCCCCACGGGGGTATTTTGAGGTAATACGGTATTCACGTTTACTCATGAGTAAAAGTAAAAAAAATAAATACTTGAAGTTATCTGTACTCACCAGTGAGTGAAAAATAAATATTTTTCATTTACGTTTACTTTCAAAAAAGTTCAGTACTTTTAACAAATCTGGTTAAAAGCAATAACCTAGTTGCTTTAGGACCGGGCTTCTTACCGTGAGGGTTGGGCACTATTACCGTATTTCCTCGAAATACCCCCCGGGGGGTGATTGTTTCATAGTGCTCCCGAGAGGTGGGGGGGTTAAACGAAGGGGGGGTATTTCGAGGGGGGGGGTTATTGTTTCACAGGAAATTTTTTGAAATCCTAGTACGAAATCGTGGTTTGTGATGTGCGCTGGGGTAGAAAATTGCATCAATAACTGACATGTATCAACTCCTGTATACTAATATTAGTACATAGATGGTATAAACACTGTTCTAACGTGATTCCAACATTGTTTAAACGTGTGTTCTGCACTACGCAGAACACAAACTGCAGTATTTGTCATGTACGTTCTCTTTACACTCAATCTGGGGGGGGGTATTTCGAGGGGGGGGGTGATTGTTTCATAGTGGTCTCGAGAGGGGGGGGGGGTCAAACGAGGGGGGTATTTCGAGGGGGGTATTTCGAGGAAATACGGTATTTATTTTTAGGTACCTATAAGTATTTTTATAGGGGCAGAACACGCAAATTATTTGAAGAGGTGAATGATTGAATGCGCGCCAGATAAATATCTATTAGGTCAAACACGGTAAATTCCTACTGTTTGGTATGGTCTAGATTTAGCTCGTTTGCGTGCGCAGTTATTAAAACCTACAAACGCACGACTGCAATGCAAATTTTAGGATAATTAAATAATGTTTTATGAATGTGATAAACCTAAAATGCTACATGGACATATAAACCTATTGACAAATTTAAACGATACTAATATACTCTCAAATGTGTCACATTTCTTTATTCTCTGAATAGACAATATCAAATAGAACCGAGGTTCACATCAAACGTTTCCATACAAATTCAGGGCTGACCGCGTCACGTGAAAATCACATGGACAAATAAAAACATTATGCTTTAGTCCCTCCCAGAAGCGGGAGAGGGATGTCGCACTTAATCTACGCGCTTAATTTTACGTCTCAAAACACGTTTTTAACGAAAACAGAGACATAGAGAAGAGCGTTCACAAAGGGGCGAAACTGCGCGCAAATTTACGTCCACGCAATAATCCCCGAGCGTATCCAATAAAACTTTGGCACTATGCCAACGTAGTAAATCGCACGTAATTCCCAGAAAAGAAAAAACGTCATCATTTTGAATTCGTGAAATAGCCTCGCGTGGAAGTTCCTCAAAATGCCGGTCCTGCAAGTTTACACGAACGTGCCGTCCGACAAAATAGCCAAGGAGTTTGAAACGGAAATGTCTAAGCTCGTTGCCAAATTACTCGGCAAGCCGGAATCTGTCAGTTTTTGTTTATTGCATTTTGGCCTTGTGCCAGGGGTCCGTTGTCGCTTGATGCTGGCTGTGCACGCTCGCCATCGACGCCACTTTTCTGGCATCCAACAGTGTTGTGAGACCTTTATGAACAACTGTGAATGCCAGAACAGTGACGAAAATCTCTATCCCTAGACCCCAATTCCGATCCGGAAAAAATGCCAATCCCGATCCCGTGACCCCAATCCCGGTCAATCCCGATCCCGATCCCGAAATCTCAAAATACCAATCCCAATCCCGGAAACCCAATCCCGATCCCGATCCCAAAATCTCAAAAAGTGAATCCCGATCCCGAAAAGTCAATCCCGTTTGAACCCTAGTTGACACAAGGTCATATCTGGGAGCTTTAAAAAAACACGTTTTTTACATAAAAAAAACGTTTAAAAAACAACAACATTGAGTAAAAAAACAACGTTTTTTTTCAACCCTAATTAAGCGACCGGAAATACTCGCTAATTGCGGCCCGCACGCTAGTTAACACATGTATGTGATGTACGTGTACAACAAATCCAACGAACGGCTGTATCCACATAGCCGTTTTGGCCAGCTGCCAAGTCTAAATACATTTTATCAACGCATCGATGCGACTGTATTATCATTTGTATATGATTGTCAAGGTAAATCGCTCACTTATCAAAAAACTGTTGGCTCGCAGTACGTGATGATAGCGCTTCACGCGGGCGCTCGCATGTCCGTGGCCGGAGATACCACCGCACCTGCCTGCAAGTGGGTTTTATTTTTTATTTTTTGGAAAATATAGTCACCATAAAATGGAATCTACCGTATCCCATCTGAATAAAATGATTAATTTTTCTCATCATATTTTTCACACTGCTTCCAGTTTGGGTGTATTTGGTGCAGTTTTCCACGTGATTTTATTCATCAAAATATGGTATTATTCATTGTATAACGATCTCTCTGTCCAGTTTACCTGCGCTATTTTCCTCAATGAACCAAAGTGCATTCAAAAGTGCAACAAATTTAATTTAAACAAATTACGATTTTAGGAATATCGCATTTTAAATTTAGCCCTGACTGGTTTCGATCACGTTTCTCAATTTTTTTTGTCTCACCAGGGCGCACCTGAGCTCGATCGGCGGTGTAGGCCCCAAAGTGAACGATGGGCACTGTGCCAAAATTAGCGAGGCCCTCAATAAATTGCTCGGCGTTGACGTGGAGAGGTTGGTTGTTTCTGCGCAGGGGTATTCCACATTTTGACCCTCTGGGGGGGTATATAGCAAAACGCTCCTCCGTGGGATAGATAAGTGTAATCGCCTGTGAACCTTGAGAACCTTGAAATTTTCACCTACAAAATCACTATCATGATCCTTATTCATTATTTTCAGCTATTTTCTGTAATATGTGCTTATTTTTTCTCTAATTTTAGCAATTTTTCTCACTTCTGTATTCTACACCTTAAAAATGCCCTGCTTCTACATATTTTCGGCCCGAGTATCTAGGGTTCAAACGGGATCCCGATCCCGAAAGGTCAATCCCGATCCCGAAATTTCAAAAAGCCAATCCCAGTCCCGATCCCGAAAAGCCAATCCCGATCCCGATCCCGAAATGTCAATCCCGATCCCGCAATCTCAAAAAGCCAATCCCAATCCCGATCCCGAAAAGCCAATCCCGATCCCAAAATCTCAGAACACCAATCCCGATCGCGAAAAGTAATTCCCGTTTGAACCCTACGAGTATCTGACTAAAACGTTTTAAAACGTTTTCGCAGGATGTACGTCTCGTTTGAAGATCTCCCGGCGCATGCCATCGGCAAGGGGGGCCACACATTTGGCTGAGTGCCAAACATTCTTGGATGATAACAATTGATAGGTTGTGTTAAAGTTTATGTTCGATCATGCATGTTTCTCCCGATTTCAAATTCTGCGCTTTAGATTTTTGCGGTTTTTCTTGTCATCTTTGTTTTTGTGTCATTTCGTCCGCTTACGGCTAAAGTTGTATCTCATTAGCGTAGGTACATTGGTGATACGGGATTTTAACCTCCAATGCGATAAATGTTTAGGTGGTGCATATACCACATTTGGTATAATTTGATAGAACATGAAAACAATGACGTTGTCGTCTATGCTGTTTACACTGTTGACCAGAACATGTCTCTTTTATTCACCTGCAATGAACTTTCTGTCTCAAAGTCAGTTGTGTTTACATCGGATTTTTTTATAGAAAGTAAATACTAGAATTCTTTTGTGATGGATTGGCAATTTCACACTTGCATTACATAGGGCACAAAATTAGGTGTTATACATTAGAAATATGATTGCAGACGCCGCCAAAAAAAAGTTTCCCCGCTCGAAATTTTTCTAGGTATGGTCAGACTGTGAGAACGGCACGCGCCCGAATAGTAGAATTGTAGCACGCGGAATAGAGCGCAAATGGCCACACACACTAGTTGACATCGACACCAAATGTCAACTGGTTTCTACCCCGATTCAAAGCTCGCGTTTAAACGTCGTTTGTCGGCTCGTCAGCAAGCTTTGAATCGGGATCGGAACCAGTTGACATTTAGTGTCGATGTCAACTAGTGTGTGTGGGTCCTATGTGCCAAATTTCACCACCCCCTCCTATGGTTGAATTTCACGAATCTATCCCTCAGGGGGAGCGATTTTCTATCTACCCCCCTCCCCCCCCCCCCCGAGTGTCGCAATTCAAGATACGCCATGCAGCAAATGTAGTTTAGAGAGTATTGTGCCTACACACACTAGTTTTCACTGTGACTTCGTGTGAAAACTGAAATTTTTCCAAATGCAAATTAATGAATTCGGTTGAATGATTTAATTTTAATTAAATTTGAATTTAAATAAATGAAAGTTAAAGTTTGAAAATTTGAAAACTAAAACACATATATCATACGATAAGAGTAGGTTGAATGTCGCCATGTCGCCATTTCAGTTTTCACACGTGTCACGGTGAAAACTAGTGTGTGTGAGGCCATTGGGGTACTTTGCAGGTAATTTATTTGTACTGATACTGTATTTAGGAAATAATTATCCAGTAATTTATTATATATTTACTGTATACTTATATATATTTATTTAATGTATTCAAATTGACAGGTAATACCCATTGAACTGTGCATACTCAAGTGTCTTTGGCATATTTGTGGGTATCAACTAGGGTGTCAACAAAAACTTTTTGGCGGAAAACGGAAACGGAAAATTGTTTGCACATGCCGGAAAACGGAAACGGAAACGGAAAAAAATTTGCACTTGCCGGAAAACGGAAAACGGAAAAATGGAAGGCCGGAAAACGGAAACGGAAATGATAAAATTTGCTGAAATGATGCCGGAAACGGAAAAAATTTGCTGAAATTTTGCCGGAAACGGAAAAAAAGTTTGCAGAAATTTGTCCTGAATTAAAAAAATTTGCAGAAATCTCACTAGAAATAGGAAAAATTCACTTCATTGAGAACCTGCATGCATTTTTACCAGTTTGGCTGACACAGAACACGGAAAATTTAGCTGGAAAGTGGAAAAAACTTAAAAAACAGACAATTGAACCGGAAAACGGAAAAAGGCGGAAAAACTGGAAAAAAATGCCAGAAAACGGAAAATGAGCCGGAAAAACGGAAACGGAAAAAAAATTTAGCAGCCGGAAAACGGAAACGGAAAAAAATTTGCCTGCAGAAACGGAAAACGGAAAGTTGACACCCTAGTATCAACATAAAAACTAGGCACATCATTGATTATGATCATTATGCTTTCAAATCTGCCAACTCAACATCCAAATCTCTGAGTGCCTTGTCCTTGTCATCAGCACTTATTGGCAGGGAAACATTCACAGGGTCACCCCCGGCAGTACCCCCCTGGGCTATCGTATTGTATGGGGGTGGCGGTGAAGGTGCCTGTGGGGTAGTTGTTATTTGTATTTGGATAGTAGAAGAAACAGTCCGTGGCGCTATTTTGAGAAGCTAGTGATTGATTGCTGAATTAAATTCACGCAGTTGCAAAATGTGGGAATATTTTTGCCAAAATGTATGCACCAAGATGCATTTTGACACTGATCAAACGAATGCCAAACACATTTCATGTTGCCATTAAGGTTGAGTTACAACATAAAGACAAATAAAAGGTGAAACAAGATATAAAGTCACCAAAAAAATTCATTATTTTCTTGTTTTCAAGTTTTTCAAAATAAAAAGTTGAATAAAAAACATTGGATGGAAAGCGGTCTGCTGACAAATCCATTTCAATTAGTCAATAATCCTTGCATATAAATTCTAAAGTTTATATAAAATTCTAAAATATATGTTCATATAAAGTCTGATTATAAAAAAGAGAATAAAAATGAGTTTTGAACAATAAATTTTTGATAAAAAACCCTGAAAACATGGAGATAATGAATTTTTCAGTTGCCTTTTTTATTACATTTCACCTTTTTGTCATTATGCTGTAACTCTACCATGATGACCACTAAAACCCAACTGAAAGTGTACAATGACTGATATAACAAACTCACATCTGCAATGGTCCCCTCAGCAATGTCCCCTTCCCTGATGCCCTCATATTTTGGCACAGTTGTGCTGGGCGTGGCCAACTCGCGAGGGGGCGGAGTCGGATGGTTCTCTGGTTCAGAATGGTGCATAAGTTCTCATTTGGTGGGTTTAAACTGAACATGGTGGCTGGGTGTCATTGTTAACTTTTTAATTGTTGTTAGGGATGGCAGATGTTTCTTTAACCATTTCCAAAAAAAGCTTTAAAACATTTTTCATAAAAACCTGCTGAAATTTCCAGTACTCTATTTTGGGGATGGCTAATGTTTCAAATTGTTAAAAAAGCACAAGCATCAAACATTTGTGCTTGTATTTTTTTACTTCTCTGTATGGGTAATCTGGCTGCCATTACCAAAACTCGAAATTTTTGTGACTGATACCAGTAATCTAAAGTCTGAACCTGAAACCTGAACACCGAAAACCTAAACACTCCCCACCCTAGTCCCAGCCAAAACTAACCAGGATCATTCAGGGAGGGGTAGTTCTTTATGAGTGGCATGTACTCCGCCGATGCAACGGACATGTTGTCGTCGCTCTGTGGGAATTGAAATAGATTGAAATCTTGGAGTGGAATGCTTTTAAGTTGCAAACATGAACTATGCTATGCCATTCTGAACTCACACAATTGCAACTTTATATAGCCTTGGGCAATGGTTTAAAGCAAACTTTATAAGGACTGGAATAAGGACATAAAAATATTTACTATTAAGAAGCTCAGATACCTGGCATATTCAATGAAGGCTGATTGTTTTTTTTCACAAATAGTTTCTTTAATTATTTCTAATACTTTGCAATCTCTGATTTCTCACCCACCGTCTTACCTCGAAATACCCCCATGGGGGTTTATTATTTGAGGGGCAAAATTTGAGGGGGGTTATCAGAGAGGGGGTTTTATTATTTAGTCAGAAATTTTTGTAAGGATTGTAGTAAAAAGTAGGCATTTGCGTACCCAAAACCGGTAATAAATGTGTCCAAACGGGGTATATTTGGACATAAAAACGTAGATAGCTACACAAACTAGTCTATGTGTAGCTGCAATGCAAATTAACAGTAACATACATCATGTACACTGCATACATCACGTATTTATTACATACATGACGTGCATCATTCTGAAGGAGGGGAGGGCATTTCGAGGGGGGTTTATTACTTCCCCAGCCCATTTTGAGGGGGGGGGGTTAATTCGAGGTAATACACTACATTATTGCATTTTTGAAAGAATACAAAAATTTCTTCTTTGAATACAGCATACACAAAACAACTCTAATGCAGCATATACTGTAGCAATCACATGCATTAATAGACACAGGACTGAAATTTATAAAGAGCTATTTTTCTGGCAGTCATGTACACCCATTTTGTGCACTCACAGATTGAGTAGATCCACCAGTGAGGCTGAGCTCTCGCATCAGATCAGAGTACACCTGCTGCGCCATGTGAACAGCATCTCCGGGAGTTTGGCAGTCCACCAGCCAGAATCGGCCAGATACGGTAGTCTCCAAGGAGGCGGAGCCAATGTCACCTGCATGGTGGTCAGGGTTATTTTTGCAATCATTAATGAATATTGATTTGTGTTTGGTGTCTGTTGTAGTCTGTGTTGAAAATGTCACTCCTTAGTAAAAAATAACCATTTGGCAACCTATGGTGTAAAGCATTGAAAAGAGATGGCATTAAATTTTGTCAAGAGAAAATATGAATTTTTTGACTCATAACAGGATTGTTAGTACTCCTCTATTCATAGGGCGAGTTCCAGCCAGTCCCACCTTTATGATGCAATTTTAAATCTGCTTCATACACATACATTTAAAAATATCAGTATAGAAATTAGAAATGAAACACCATTGGGACACTAAAAACTGCACATTTTAATTCTTCAACCCCCCCCCCCCCACAAACCACTAAAAGTCAATGGGCAACTATCACTGATATCCTCCCACTTGGCAGGTGCCGTCCCACGGGTGAAGCTGAACAGCAGTTGCACAGTGGGCATGTCTGCTGACATGGTTTTTTGTGATGATTGTGGCAGCGGGATGCACAAGGTGATCGGCTTGTAGAACTTGCGCGGAAAATGGACTCCGGCTGTATCTCTACAAGGTGAAATGGGGGGTCATGGTTTGATATAGGTAGGTATTTATGGGCTTTTTGATCTGTGAAGGGTGGAAGGGGGGGAATCACTAAAAATTGAAGGAAAAAAGTGCATAACCCCTGGGCAACTGTGTTCAGTGGACAATTATGTGCATGCAAAAGAGCCCAGAGAAGATATAAATATAATCTTCAAATGAATATAATCAAACCAATCCAGTAGAACATAGATAGAACATAAATAAATGTAAGATTCTTTTTCTTCTTATTGATATTTAAAGATACATGAATCTTCCTAGCTCAGGCGTGAGCAGGACAGCCACTTGGCGTGTGCAGTCGGCGCATGCCTATTCCGCACATCGGCCTATTCCGCATTTTGGCTCATCCCGCACATTTACCTGCCCATTCCGCATTTTGGCCTATCCCGCATCTTGCCGGTGTAATGTGCGAGATAGGCAGTGTGCGTGATGGGTTTGTGTGCGGTATAGGCCGAAATGCGGGATAGGCCGAAATGCGGGATGAGCCAAAATGCGGAATAGGCCGATGTGCGGAATAGTGCACCGTCTGTGCAGTCTGGCAGTGGCGCATGCGTCATTGTTGTCCAGCTAGGTGTGTTTGCTGCCAACTGTGCACACACAAATGTGCACTGAGTGCAGTTGCTCAGAGGTATTTACTGATGGGTTGGAATAAGCATATTTATACTGTATTACATGCAGTAATAGGTTACCTACAATTTTTTTGCTGGTCTAGACAGATAGCTGGAGCATTGTGGGGGGCCACCCCCTACTAAACCTCTGCTACAACCCACCCCATTGGTGCAACAGTGACTATGGGACTGACTGCGAGCCTGTCCCCATGCAAACGCTGCACAACTTCATTGGCCACAGGTTGCACCTCAACTGCCACTTTGACAGTTTTGGTGATGCAACCCTCAGGGAAAACCACTTGAACCTGTGGGGTTAGGTAACTGTGTAAGGAACATTGCACATGTGTTTGCTTTGGTCATTGTGGCATTGCACATTAGTGCCAAGTAAATCTCTTGATTTACCATTGTTTGAATGTTGTAAGTGTTGTATAAGAAATGTTGCACATGTGTTTGCTTGCATTTGTGTGGTTGCATGAATGAGTATAATTTCAGACCATGTGCCAGTTGTCCTCTAGACCCATTACTCATTCAGACTGGCAGCCTGTTAACATGATAATGTTTACAAATATGTGATCCTGTGAAGTGTACAACTGTACAACCTTTTTGTGTGATATTTAAGAGTTAAACCGCGTGCAGTAAGGCAGCTGTCGAGGACTCCAATAAACCTAAATCATGAAATAGCTCTAAACACTTGGTGGACGAGCTCTTTTTCGCATTTTTCGTGAAAATAGGGAGGGACTCTCTCGACACGCTCAAGGCGATTGAATTTTGTGCTTGTCTGGTATAACCACCTAATATTGCAAAATTGCACTAGAAAGGTTATAGCACACGAAGCACATAGCTCGCAATGCAACGAACCCCGCCACAGTCGGGTAGAAAAACAAGGTCTCAGGACCCAAACATTGCAAACGGTCGGACGTATGAGGAATACTACGCCGATGCTAGTGGGGCACTGGCCAGATGTAGAAATCCTCTAAATTTGGGTGAAACAAGCCCAGACGCAAACATTGAATCAGCGTCACAACAGCAACTGGATGAGTTTGCTGCTTTTGAAAGTGAAAACAATGGAGCACAAAGCTCAACAAATGCGGCACAGAGCTCCGCACGCTCCCATTTACTGCCGTCGTCGTCTATCGGGGGGAATACAACGCAAAACGTCAGGGGGGCACACGCTCAACAAATGCAAATAAATGACAGTGCATTGTTGAATTGGTTGCAAAACATGCAACAACAGTTGACACAGTCCATCGAAAATTCTAATGCCGTGGTACATGACAGGCTGCACCACATTGACGCACAAATTGCTGAACTGAAACAAAAGTCGCAAAATTCTGGCACACAAACAGCGGTAGATGCTGTGGCGCTGACACCCGCTGGCAACACCGTGGAAACAACACCTGCCGGCACTCTAGCACACAGCGAACCAGTAAGATTGGATGAAAATCCAATGGGTGATAATTCCTCGGACATCGACAAATCGTCAACTTGTGGAGTAATGCCCCTACAAGTGGTCATTACGTCTATTTCAGATTTCAACGGAACCGGAGATGATTTCAAGGACTGGGTGGACACGGTTGAAAGACACCTGTTTATGGTGCCCGGACACCTTCTCAATCGGTTTTGGAGGATGGTGTTTGTTGCGAAATTCAAAATGTGCGCAAAGGATGTGTATAAATCGTACAGTGAGACGCAGAAAAATGATTACAAGTTCATCATTTCACAGTTCAAGGCAATGTTCAAAACACACACTCAGCGCTTGACAGTACATCAGTGGTGGAGGCTGGTGCAACAAGAGACCGATACATGTATCATGTACTGTGCCCGGCTAATGGCAAAATTGCCAATTGAATATCACAAAAAAATGGGGGAAAATGAAAAAAACTTTCTCATTTTGACACAGTTCTTGAATGGCGTGAAAACTGCATGGTTCGACGAGAGTGTTCTGCTGGCTTTGCAGGATGATGTAGAAAAAGAAATTGTCACCGAGCCACGCGAAGCCGCACTCCGGCTAGACAGCTATCTTTTCAATTTGAAACGCCTGGGCATCCGCGGCGTTAAAGGACCGAAATCAAATGAAATGGTACCCAAATATCAAACCTTTGCCAATAGGTCGACAAATTTCACTGGCAGGCAGGGCAACATGACAAATACCGGGAATGCTACACAAACCACATTCAACAGAGATCGGTTCATGAAATGTTTGACATGCAGTCAAATTGGACACCGGGCAATGAATTGTCCCAGCAAAACTGGGACAACTAGGACACAAACCCCACCGCAACCCCCCTCAGCGGGATACACCGGAGTCAAAACGGTAGGACCATCGGCGACACATAACAATCCAGTCATAAAACCAACCACAAACCAGGGAAAACCATTTTTCCGGACAAATTTCGATCGGACTAACTTTGAACGGAAACCGATGACCGGTCCACTAGCACAGCGCAAAGTGGAAGTAAACTTGATGGATTTGGTGGACACAGTGCAAAATTTGCTATTGGCAAACTCCCAAGAGCCAGAAAATGACAACAATACTGGCATAACAGAAAATGACGAAGGCCACGAAGGCCACGAAGTTCACGAAGCCTCAACAAATGAATTTTCAGGTTCGAATAATGGCTCAACACATGGCACCGAAGAAAATGACAACAACTTACAGCCCAAAGATGACACTGAGGGTCAGTTGATTTTGTCAAGTGAAGTTTGCCAACAGCATACAACACATTCTAATTCAGACAAAAACACTCAGGTGAAATCAATTTGTTCGAATTTGTGGGAAACGTCGAAACAGATGGCGATGTACCTGCCCCTGATGATGATTATGACTTTGAAAAATATTTCAAGCAAGAGTGATGACTTGAAACCGATCTGTGATAGTGTAAAACAAACTTTCCAATCTATGGGTAAAGTAGATTTTAAGCCTACTGATCTAGTGATGAATGCAGTCAGTTATTTGAACAAGAATGTCAAGGTAAAATCTCCAAAAAAGAGCACAAATCAGAAAAAGTCACACAATAGAAAAACCAACAAAAAACACAACAATCATAGTCACAAATCCAATTATCAAACACCTCCTACTTCCCTGATAAAAATTCCGTTGAAAATATTTAACAACACAGTAGAAGCTGTATTAGACACAGGAGCAACAAAATCTTTAATACCGAAATTTATTTTAGACAAAATTAGACCCCAGAAAATGTCAACTTTGGGACAAACCCGAGAAACTGGTATTAAAGTATCTCATGCAAATGGCCCTTTTAAGGCAGGAGACATAAAGTCCACACTAATACCAATTGAATATACATCAACTTCTGGAATAACGAAAAAATTCAACTGGGATTTTTTAGTTAATTGTTGCAATTCAGCAAATTCTAAAATTTTAATTGGTCTTGATTTAATTAGAAAACTAGATGTCATGGATATTTTCAGAAATCATCTGTCAACAGAAAATTTGTCTTACAACAAGAAAAACAAACAGTCCAATGTTTACCCAGCCCAAAAAACTATCATACCCCCAAATAGTGCAGTACCACTTTTGGTACACATACACAAACCAAAATTGTTAAAAACGTCAAATTCCGGGATTTTAGCATTTGACAAAATGTGCCAACAAAATCCATGGATTGAAGCACCCGACATTGAACTAGATAACACAGCACCAGAACAAATTATGGCACTTGTTTGCAATACATCACAAAAACAATTAATTTTAAAAAAAACAATGTCAATAGGGAAATGGTACCCATCACATCTCGTTCAATCTTTTAAAATAAAAAAACCAAAACATGAAACGAATGTGGTAGTTAATGAACCACTACCACCCAATTTCAAGCCACCTCAACCAGATTTTCCGGTAGAAAAATCAGAAAGAGTCAAACATATCCACAAAACACTGCCTTTGGACAACATGGTGAAAATGTCTCTAACACAGAAAAATCTCTTCAACTCTTTAATTGAAAAATATCATGATGTTTTCAGTTGCGGCGAATTTGATGTTGGATGCACAGATTTGATTGCACATACAATCCGTTTAGACCCCTCTCAAAAACCCATAAAACAAGCTGTCCGGTATGAAGCCCCCCAAAAACGGCCATATATCAAAGAAACCATCGAACAAATGTTGGCTAGAGGAATAATTGAACCATGCGATTCACCTTGGGCAAGTCCAATCAATGTAGTCAAAAAGGGTGAGTCAGATTGGCGATTGACAGTCGACTACAGATTATTGAACCAAGTAACGCAAGTGCAATCCTATCCATTACCACAGATTGGACACATTTTGACAGAATTGGCTGGAAGAAAAATATTTTCCTCGTTAGATTTAAAACATGGATTTTACAATCTACCATTAGCAGATGAATATACAAAAGATGTCACTGCTTTTGTATGTAGCATGGGCCAATTCCGTTTCAAAAGGTGCCCAATGGGTGCCACAGGAAGCCCTGCCTCATTCCAACGGTTAATGAACACCATGTTAAGGGGTTTAGTAACTCCAGAAAATGCAAGACGACCATGGGTGAGAAGCTATTTAGATGATCTTCTGGTAACTACGGACACAGTAGATGAACATTTGACAAGCCTACAAAAGATTTTTGATAGACTTAGATGGGCTAAATTGAAATTGGGACCAAAAAAGTGCTTGTTTTTGGTAAAAAAACTCAGATACCTCGGTCATGATATCAGTGCAGAAGGAATAAAACCTGCCCTAGATAGGATAGCAGCAGTGACACAACAAGAAAAACCAAAAACACTTCAGGAATTAAGAAGATTTTTAGGTAAAACAACTTATCTAAGTCACTTTATCCCACAGTATGCAAATACAGCAGCACCATTGTATCATGCAATTTCCTGCAAATTTCCAAAAAAAGGAAATACAGAAGTAGAATGGTCTGAAGATATGAAAACAGCTTGGAACCTTTTATTATCAGTCCTAACTAAGTCACCCTGTCTAGCACATCCTATATATGATGGCCGAGAATTCTACATACAAACAGACGCATGCAGATATGGTCTTTCAGCAGTTCTGCTACAGAAACATGAGGACAATAGGTTCCACCCGATAGCTTATATCAGCAAACGAATCCATGCAGAATATAAAAACTGGAGCGCAGCAATGCTTGAAGCTTTAGCTGTTGCCTACGCTTGCCGAAGACTATCACCCATAATTGATGGACAAAAAGTAGTAGTTCAAACTGACAATTCTGGAATTGTACAAGCATTTAAAACACCTAATGCATCGGTTCTAGAAAGATGGGCAATGTATCTCCAATCCACAATTTCAAGAATAGAACATAGACCAGCTACAATGAATAAGTTAGCTGACCAACTCAGTAGAAACCCAATTGAGATGCATGACAAACAAGATGACATTGAATTACACAGTGCAGCAAAACTGATAGATGTCATACCATCTTTGATGCCTAATGAACCACATGGTACAAATGACACTAATAAATCACCAGAAAACATTTCCATGTTGATGCAACTTGAACATGATGCTGATCCAAAAAATACTGGAAATTCACCCGACTTGACACTTGACAATTCACCCGACTTGACACTTGACAATCTGACCGACGATCAAGTTTTAACATGGAAAGACAATCAGAAAAAAGACCCTGACATTTTACATGCATATAACGCTTTGCGCAATGGAGAAATTAAAGAAAATATGGTGCTCATTGACGACGTCGTTCACGTGAAGTCACCTTATAGACCTGACATATTTGTTAAGTGGATCCCAATACATTGGCAAAAATCTTTTCTACAGCAAGCACATTCGGGAATATTCGCAACACATGGAAGTGTTGATAAAACTCTAGCATTGATGACCAATTTTGGCACCTGGCCAAAAATTAAACAAGATATTCTCAAATTTTGTCAAGAATGCACAGCTTGTCATCAGTTCAAATCACATCAACATGGAAAATCACCTTTACTGTTTACTCCAACCCCAAACCAACCTTTCCATTCAATGCACATGGACTTAGTGGAAATGCCAAAAAAGTTAGGTTTTCAATACCTACTAGTGCTAGTGTGCGCGCTAACGCGATACACAATTTCAGTGCCAATTCGAAACAGAAAAACGTCAACGATAATATCAGTTTTGGAAAAGAATTTAATTTCAGTATTTGGACCACCATCTACACTTATTTCCGACAATGCGCCCGAATTTATTTCAAACAAGTTCAACCAATTCACAAAAAAATGGAATATCAAACATGTAACTGGCCAATTCTACCACCCACAAACCAATGGATTAGTAGAGCGAACAATTCAAACGCTCTGCACTCAACTTCGCATTTTAAACACAGAAAAACCAAACTGGGTCGAAAATGCACCAACAGCCACTTTAAAACTAAACTTGGCATCCAATTCATTTACTAAATTACCACCCTTTTTGTTGGTATTTGGACGCGTGCCAAAATTGAACCATTTGGCTACATCCATTTTCTCAGCACACAATCCACAGAAAACCTGGAGAACAGCTCAATTCAACACAGAATTTGCAAAGAAAAAATATATAAACTGGTTTAATGATCGAAGAAAAATTAAAATAGCTGAAAAAGTAGCTGTTGGTGATTCCGTTTTGATAAAACAAAATGCTTCCGGCCAAAATAAACTGCAAGCCAAATATCACGGGCCCTACACAGTAACGGAAATAAAAAACAACCAAGCCAAAATGGCAACTAAAAACGGAGACATTTTATCTTCCCGCCTAGAAAGTGTCTATAAAATTCCATTTCCACCCACAAAAGAAATATAGAAAACACAAGATGTAAAAATCTCAAAATTAATAAAATGTCAACGCTTTTTTAATTTTAACTGAACCAACGGAATGTTTTCTCACACGGAATGATTTTTTAAGCAGAATAACTTTTCTAATGAACACAAACATTAAAGAGCATAAAAGTATCGACTATATATCAAAAGGCAAGATTTTTGTTGAGCTAATCCTTTAAATCAAACTAATTGATCAAAACAAAAATCTAACCAAATTTACTCGTGCACACTGAATTGATCGCGCCTATTATACCACGGACACCTCACAGGGTGCCCCACAGAAACAATGCGACCACCTTCATGAACATGATAGGGCATCAAATATTCGTGCCCTTCAAAAAACTCACATGCATGCTTTCCAGCCTCTTCATACTTGAAATTGGGGCCCGCCGGAAAATCTTCACTGCCAAATTTCTCTGAAAAACACTCATAGCAAAAATGATCTTTCATATTGGGCATACTGGTGCGAACTTCCTCGACCACTTCAATAATGCCAGTTTTGCAAAGGCGACGAAATTGGGTGCGATTCCAATTAAATGGGTCGCTAATTTTCTGAAAATAAAATGAGATTGGCTCAGAAAGATGATACAAACTTGACTTCCATTTCAGACTAAAAGAAAATGACAAAATAAAATTTGAAAATAAATTGAATTCCAAATTACCAAAATTTCGGTAATCTGAGTGTCGTTTCCAAATCCAAACAAACGACACAGTTGAATCATCCTGAATTGAAATCCAATATAGCGCAAACAAGCGCCCAAACAATCACGCAAAAAGTCACCTTTGGCGCTTGCAAAAATGTAGACCTGAAAATCAATTTTTCAACATTTCACAACGTCAAAAATGAATTGCATCAATTATCTCATCACAAATAAAAACCAGATCAACAAACATTTAAAGTTTCAAACTAACAGGTAGTCCCATTGGGTGACTCGGGTAAATCTGGCAAACATCCAAGTCGTGCAACTGCTTCGTATGGCGCTCCTCGCATTCTTTGAAGGTGCACATACGAATCAAGAGCACGCGCGCGGGCACGAATCGGCCATTTTCCAACTCAATTGGTGCGTCCGTACGGTGATGGCGGTAAAACACCTGAAAACCACAAGAAATTGGAAAAGTTTAATAATTAATTATTATCAGAAATCACTGTCCTAATCAAATCGATTTCATAATCCAACTAACATCCACATCACAAGAAGTCTCTACACTCTTGGATTTACAACCACCAATTCGACGAGAATCAGTGGAAGCAAAAAATTGCCGGCCAGACTTTTTGCGCAATTCGTGTTGCTCTTTCGAAAAATCAACAAATTCCATTTCAACCAAGTCAACTTGACCACCCAGCCGGGCACTGACTGTGAAAAACAAGGCATAAAATGGACACAAATTCTCAATATACCACAATACAATTTCACAACAGAAGAAATTAAACCCAAACCAAAAAAAAAAAAAGGCACTTACCAACGCGAGCGTTTTCGTGTTGCGACAACAACAACTTTGCCGCATCGTTGAGATGCATCAATTGAGTGTTAGTGCCCTCTAACATCCACTCGCTCGGCGTTTTACGTTTTTGACCGCCACACCAAAACTGAGCATGACTCGGATGCGGTTCACGGGCGACTTGGAGACGTGCCAAACGCTCTAGCGAATCTGCGACAAAACAACATATGCGGATTCAACACATTTAATTCAACTATCTTCAAACTTTTTTCCATATAAAACAACTTTTTAAATAATCTAAAATTTACCTGTAGTGTCGGAACTGGAGTTAGACATTTCGCAAAAATCAGAGCGAGCGATCAAACGCGAAGTAAAATCGGAAAATTTTCTTTTTTAAATGTCAATAACTTCTGGATACCGAACATAATTTCCGCATAAGTTTCTATCCTACATATCTCAATAAAAAGCTAAGCTAGCCAACAAAATGGCTACACACCGAATCAAGAGAAAAACGATCAACAATCAACTATGGCACAGTACCAAGCCGCACCGTTTGCCAACCAACAAAAAACGTTGCAACAAAAACTATGTGATGGATTCTGTTTCAACACAAAAACACATGTGCAGACATGCAGGAGGTACACATAATTATCTTTTCGTTCACTTCTTTCGTGTAAAACAAACTTTCATGATTCAAAACATGAGACTAAAAACAAAAATGTGGCATTGATATGACGTCATTTTGACTTGAAACATTCTCAGCGTTTCACCAAATTTACCGCTTTTCGATTTTAGTCATTATAAAAAAACCAAACACTCAGAAAAGTCAAAAGCAAATTAGTAAAAAACGTAAATATTCAATTCAATGATAATTTTGAAAAATCAGGTGCGGGCCATTCATTCAAATGTTGGCTGGTGAAGTAGTGGGCAGAGAAAACAACAACGCCGATTTGGCAAAAGCGCTGGTGCACACGAAAACTGAATTGTCAAAACTGCAAGTGGAACATGCAAAATGTGCTGGGGCACAAGTGCAGTTGGACCGCATGAAAATGATGTTTCCAAATATGGCAATTTCGGGAAACACAATGGGAAACCCAACACCAAATGTGGCACCAATGGGCCTAGACGCATTGCTGAGTGAGCATGCTTTGGAACACCCACAAAGGTCACAAATGCAAAAAGTCTTTCATTTGTTAATATTTCCAAATATCTTAAGTCAATAGACAATATATCTTTCTGAATCTAGTAAAAATTCAAAATTGCAAATCATTTCATTCATTTTCCATAAACTAATAAATCAACTGGGTTGCACACAAATCCATACACATGTGTATATACATAGGTTGGCACACACTCTGCAAAACAACCGCGACTCTGCGGACTTTTGGCCATTGCCATCCAACTATGGCCGGGGGCGCGGCGCAGCGTCCCGCCGGGGCAGGGGCAGGGGTGCCTTCAGAGGTGGATATCGTGGCGCCCAGGGACCCGCATTCAGGGGTCGCTCGAAATCCCCTAGGTTAGACATTCTGAAAGACATTTTGGACATTTTAAAAGAAGTGACGAACGTCACTAAAACATGGTGACAAATGGTGACAAAATGCAACAATTTGCAACATTTTGAAAGACATTTTGGACATTTTCAAAGAAGTGACAAACGTCACAAAAACATGGTGACAAGTTGTGACAAATTGTGACAAATAACGGAGAAAATCAAAAAGTAATGTGACAAATGGTGACAAAATGCAACAAAATTATGGAAATATAAAAACATTTCCATATATACTCCGAATTGCAGGTGGGAGGGACCATATGGTTATTCTCACCACAACTCGCACTACGACATCGACGAATATGAGGAAAACGACTGGAGTGAACAAGGCGACAACAACACCAGAGTCGTGGTTGTTTATCAAGATGGAACAAGTGCAGGCAGGAACAGTTCCACAATGCCCAGCACAGTCCCCAGTGCGTCAGGAATGACTACTACTGCCGAACAAATGGCACAACTGGCATTGAAACAATCTGTGTTCAAGCCACCAGAATATGCCGCTCTGACAATTCCCAAAGAATCCACAAACGATGTCAAGGCGGCGGATCAACAGGGTGCTGCAGAAATGCAAAACACCACAAATAAACCAGTTTGTCTCTTTTATAAGGATGAAATAAAAGTAGGATGAAGACATAAACTAAAATTAAGACAAAATGACAACTAAAAACAAAAATGTCAACAAAAACAAATAAACTCAGATAATGCGCATCGCACCCAATAACTATGTGGCGTCTGACAGTCTCTCCTTTGAAAGCAAACTAATTGAAATCACTGAACCGTACCGGGGAGAAAGAGTGACGTCAGAAGAAGAAATTATGCTTTTAGATATTAGTCATGTAGGTAAATCTATTCCAAGTAAGTTGAGTAATTTTGTTTTTATTAATATTATATTTCCGGAATTTTCAGGAATCGTCGTCGACATTGCCGGCTGAGCTAGAAAATCCGGCTGCCACCACACCCACCAACACCGAACCAGACACCATGTGAAAAGCCTGTTCCGACCAACCAATTGAATTGTTTTGTTTGTTACAGAGGGAATGTGTTAACATGATAATGTTTACAAATATGTGATCCTGTGAAGTGTACAACTGTACAACCTTTTTGTGTGATATTTAAGAGTTAAACCGCGTGCAGTAAGGCAGCTGTCGAGGACTCCAATAAACCTAAATCATGAAATAGCTCTAAACACAGCCCATCTAATTCTACCCGCTGTGTAACCCCTGCAGCCAATTTTACACCTACGAATTGAAAATTTAGATTTTATCATGTAACTACATATTTACAATTTTATAAATTTTACATATTTATAGAAATTTTCAACTTGCATGTAAATACATACATATTTAGAAATGTAACAAGTGCTGGAATTTTTTTATATGTATTTAGATGTGAATCAAAATGTTCAATTCAAATGTGTAAATATGGCTGTGGGGGTATGGTATACATGTCATATGAAGCCACCGCCACCCATCCCCTGTCACTCATGCCCACTGCACATCTGGGGGAGGCATAGATGAGCAGCAGGTAAATATGGGCAGTGGGTAGAATTAGATGGGCAGAAGGTCTGGATGAGTGATTGGTCTAGACGACTACTAAGCCTACACCTATTTTTCAGCAAAGCATCAAACACCTCACCAAAATGCATTGACAACAAAATGCCACACAAATCCTACCTGTGGCACCACAGTGCTGACAATTCTGCTGCCACCGGGGCCCACAGCTTGCACATCACGCCTGACCCTGGCCACCAGGGCAAAATACTTTGGAAAGTCACTAGTCACAATGCGAGCAATCTTTGTTGCACTTGGGAAAGAGTCCTATTGGGGGAGTGGTTGGTGCACAGAATAATACACAAGTCAGAAATTTCAACAAATTTTGGAAACTGACATCTTCTTTTGAACACATTCTAGTTTTTTTTGCAATGAATAATTTCCATCAACAGCAGTAGATGGTGATCTAGAATGCACCCAAAGCTGATCTTCAATTTCAGAATTTTGGCTGTAGAAAACATATACCTTGGTGTTTACATGGGACCCAAACATGCTTCAGTCCCATGTAAATACACCTTAATTGACTGAGTTCAAAAGTTTCTTTCATTTCAACCAACCCGCTGTGCATCTTCAGTGTCCTCCAGCTTGTGTTCTGTCCAATTCTGCCCATCATCAAAGCGCAGAATTACAATTTCCCTTTGCCCACCCCTCAGAGAGGCAGAATGGGGCACCTCCAAAACAACGGGGCTGGGAAAGTTGGCGCCAGCTGGAGTCATTTCCAAAATGGGACTGGCCAAAACCTCACCCTCGCACAGTGGTGGCGGGTTGGCAAGTTTGCTGACTCGCAGGTACCTGTGCGGAGACAGGCAGCTGATTGAAACCAGGGTTGGTTTTAGTAAAATTATTTTTACTAAAATTGTATTTTATTTTTATTAAAATTGTATTTTATTTTTATTTTATTCTTCAATTTTCCATTTTATTTTTATTTTATTCTTCAATTTTTCATTTTATTTTTATTTTATTTTTATTTTTTATTTTAGTTCGAGACCAGGATTGATTTAAGTAAAATTCTTTTTACTAAAATTGTACTTTATTTTTATTAAAATTGTATCTTATTTTTATTTTATTCTTCAATTTTACATTTTATTTTTATTTTATTCTTTAATTTTTTATTTTATTTTTATTTTTTTCTGTGATTTTGTCAACCCTGATTGAAACATACCGCTTTTGCATGGAATACCCCCAGTCCAAGGGGGTTTATTATTTCAACAGAAATTTTCATGAAGGGATATATTTAGTAAAGAAGAGGCTTTTACATACCCAACACTGGTAATAAACGTGACAAAACACGATAAATTGGGACATAAATATAAATACATTTTTTCTCAGCTCACTCAGGCATGGGGGGTTAGCATTTAATAAATCACTAGGAGATTTATAATTGAAAAATCTCAGAAAAAAAAAGATTTTCTTAGATTTATATTTTCTTTTTGAGTTATTTCCTGGGATTTCTAAAAATATCAGAAAATCTCTCAAATTCTGATATTTATATTTAGGCGCCTTTTACACTGTGATGACTGTGACGACAAAAAATGCAATTTTTCAGCCAATTTTGTGGGATGTATATGAAATATTTTACATGTGTGAAGCCTCACATTTTTGTTGTCACAGTAGTCACAGTGTAAACGCTGTATAAGAATAAAATAAAATAAAATGGAAAATTTTAAAATAAAAATTGTATAAAATTTTTTGTCATCACAGTGTTAAAACTGTCTTATTGTTTTTCCAGGTTGAGAGAGATTTAATTATATTTATTTCTTGAGAGACTTTCTGAGATTATATTTTATTCTATTTTTTTAAATTTTTTATTTTTTTCAATACTAATGGGGGTATTTCGAGGAAGTGCGGTCAATTCAGGGGGGGGGGGTAATTCAAGGTGATATGGTCTTATAGACAGTTTACCTAAATTTCAAGGAGTTTAGCAAATTTAACAGGAACATTTAAATTTAACAGTCAGGCTGAGCGAGCCGCCACACAAAAAAACTGAGGTTCTTTACGGTTTACACATCCCATAAGAAGTACACCCAGCCACCTGCAGGTAAGCCTCGTTGGCTGCTTGGGCACAATGATCCTGAGACTGCCAGTCCTGCAGCTGCTCCCTGGCACAGTGGTGCTTTGCATGGCCAACTCTCGAGGGGGTGCACTGGGAGTCTTCTCTGGTTCTAGTGGGTGCATAAGGATCACCTTTAGGGGGCTTCAAACGAGTGAGGGTGGCTGGAGTCGGAATGTTTTATGTGAATATTAAACATAGCCAATGTTTAGTTCAAAGGTTTTTTGAAACAGACATTGAAACCATTTTATTTATTAATGGTAATCATATTATTATTATTATCTAATAATAACAGATTTCTATTACCTGAACTTGACATTTAGACCTGAAAACTTTACTTGATACACAACCTCAATACCCAAACACAATACCCACAAAATACCCAATACCCACAAAAACTGAAACCTGACAACCAATCTGAACTCTTTGAACCTGATACCCAACCCAAAAATTATAAAATTGTCAACCTGAGTCCTAGGGGTCTCGAATGGGGGGGGGGTTGGGCCCCCCAAACCGCCCAGCTATCTGTCTATTCCGGAGGCCGCACAGCTATCTATCTATCCTGTAAGCAACATTTTGGGCCACTACCCCCTAACCCCCCCCCCAAATCGCTCAGCTATCTATTTACCTATCAGGAGCACTTTTTGAGAAATTATACCCCAATTTTCACTCGAAATCACTATTTTTCATACCTTTTTATACATTTTCACCTCCAAAATACTAGTTGTTGTTCCTATTTACCTATTTTCAGCTATTTTTTGTACTATATGCTCTTGTATACCAATTTTGTGCTCTTTTACACCTACTTTTAGCGATTTTTCTCCCTTTTCTTCCTTCTACACCCTGAAATAGCCTATATTTTGAACCACCACAACCCCCCCCCCCCAATTTTTTTCCAGCTATCTATCTATCCCGAAGGCCGCTCAGCTATCTATCCAACCACTCGGAGGGTCAAAATTCAAGATACCCCTGCTGAGTCCTGATCACAACTAACCGGGATCATCTAGGGAGGGGTACTTGATGAGTGCTATGTACTCTGCCGATGCAACTGACATGTTGTCATCGTTCTGCGGGAATTGAGCACATTATTGAAATGGATTGAATTAATTGATGCAAACTATGACATGGACAAAACATCAATCACCAATATATTCAGTGGCCCATCATCTGTGCAGCTTGCTTATCTATTCTAACTTCTGAACTAGTGTTTGAAAAATCTATGAAGTTATAAAAAAATTGAATTAAAAAGTTCAAACACTAGTTGAAATTGCTAACTAGTGTTTGAAAAATTACAAATTATGTCAAAAATTGGCCAAAACATTGCAGAAATGAAACTCATTCTGCATCCATTGTCAGCACTGCCAAAATGTTTCACTGTCATCATACCACTGCTCATTGTGCTATGTGGCAGAGTGTACAGCAGGTAGGGTGAGGGCATGGTGTGTCAAACATCTTTGTGGCTATGTCCGCGACCCACAAGATTCACTTGCACAGAGAGCGTACTTGCACTGAAACCCCCCCCCCCCCACCTCCCACAGGCATTTGCCATTATTTTGCCTCTAGCAGGCATTTCCACAAAAAGCACTTCTGAGAAATGCCTTGTGCACTCACAGGTTGAGTGGATCCACCAGTGAGGCTGAGCTCCTGCATCAGATCAGAGTACACCTGCTGCGCCATGCGAACAGCATCTCCGGGAGTTTGGCAGTCCACCAGCCAGAATCGACCAGATACGGTAGTCTCCAAGGAGGCGGAGCCAATGTCACCTGCAAGGTGGCTGTTATTTCACATTTAAAAATGAATATTGATTTGTATTCCACATTGCCCCAGTCTCTGTTTCAAAACATCACTCACTAATAAAGTTTAATTCTTCAAACCCCCCCCCCCACCCAACACAAACCACTAATCGCCGACGGGAACTCCTCGGTGACATCCTCCCACTGGGCGGGCGCCGTGCCGCGGCTGATGCTGAACAGCAAGCGCTCGGTGGACATGTCGTCGGCCGACATGCTGCACAGCAGCGAGCAGCAGCCGCTGTTCCGCTCGCCGCGCTGAGGGCGCCTTTGCGGCCGCGGGATGCACAGGGTGATCGGCTTGTGAAACTTGCGCGAGGAATAGACCCCGGCCAGGTTTCTACGGGGTGGTTCGGTTTGCGGAGAGATGGATAGCGGAATGAAACCTGGGATAAATAAATAACATATTTCCTTGAAATACCCCCTGGAGGCAGTTCCAGAACCTGTAAAAGACCTTGTAAAGTGTAAAAGACCCTGTAAAATGTCATGTGTCATGTAAATCACCCTGTGAAATGTCATGTGTCATGTAAACAACTCTGTAAGTCATAGGCGGCGCAAGGTCCCAATTTGTGCTTGTGACATTCACAATCACATTGGCCAAAATTTGACCTTGTGACACTTTTTACTAGGTAAACTAGGTATTTCTGCTTGTGACACCGAAAATTCCGCTTGTGACATTCACAAGCGCACAAGCACTTACACCGCCTATGCTGTAAGTGTCATGGTTGTCCAAATTTTATGTAAAATTTGGATATGATCAAAGGAGATTTGGATACACATGACACTTTAAAGGGTTTTTTACATGACATTTGACAATTTCAGGGTATTTTACACTTTACAGGTTCTTTTACACTTGGCACCTGGGCTGGGGGTGATTGTTTGATTGATATAACAATAAGCACCGCGTAAAAAGAGTCTATATACTTTTTAAATATGTAGATGGTATAAAACCTGTTCTAATGTAACACAGTTATTGTTTTTTTAACATGTGTTCTGCATTGCCCAGATCACAAACTGCAGCTTTGGTGAGTTACATTCTCTGATTTACATTCATGGCCATGTTGAGGGGGACATTTCGAGGATGGGTATTGCGAGGAAATATGGTAGATAGCTGGAGCATTTGAAGTGGGGGGGCCACCCCCCCCCCCTACAAGACCCCAGCTACAACCCACCCCATTGGTGCAACAGTGACTATGGGACTGACTGCGAGCCTGTCCCCATGCAAACGCTGCACAAGTTCATTGGCCACAGGTTGCACCTCAACTGCCACTTTGACAGTTTTGGTGATGCAACCCTCAGGGAAAACCACTTGAACCTGTGGGGTTAGGTAACTGTGTAAGGAACATTGCACATGTGTTTGCTTTGGTCATTGTGGCATTGCACATTAGTGCCAAGTAAATCTCTTGATTTACCATTGTTTGAAGTTATCAGGTTTAAATGAAATACACTGATAAATCATTAATAACAGGTCAGCATGCAGTTGAACATTAAAAAAATACCACCCAAATTCTACCTGTGGGGCCACAGTGCTGGCAATTGTGCCGCCACCAGGGCCCAGGGCAAGCACATCATGCCTGATCCTGGTGACCAGGGCAAAGTAGTGTGGAAAGTCACAAGTAAGGATGCGAGTGATGCTTGTAGTGTCCACATCCTGCACTTGGGACAGCTCCTGTGGGCTGAAGGAGTCCTGTTTGGGGGGTAGGGTGGTATGTGTGCAGAATCATTTTCATCATTTTGCAGTTGGTAATTTTTACATACTGACAAAGGAGAAACTGATAAAGCTTGCTTTGAACACATTTGAGTTTACTGGAATGAATTATTTTCCATTTCCATCAACAGTATTGGACAGTGAACTCAAATTTCAGAAATTTCAACCACAAACTACCCAGAATACATGGCGCTCATGCATACTGTATTCTGTATTGAGTTCTGGCCTTTTCAACCAACCTGCAGCACATCTTCAGCAGCCTCCAAATTGTGTTCTGTCCAATTCTGCCCATCATCATGGCGCAGAATTACAATTTCCCTTTGCCCACCCCTCAGAGAGGCAGAATGGGGCACCTCCAAAATAACAGGGCTGGGAAAGTGGGCGCCAGCTGGAGTCATTTCCAGAATGGGACAGGCCAAAACCTCACCCTCACAAAGTTCTGGGTTGGCAAGTTTGCTGACGCGCAGGTACCTGTGTTGGATACAGCTGATTGAAATAAGTAAGTATTACCTTATATCCTTGAATAACACCCCCCTTGGATAGTTCACCCCTTGTTAGTAAGGTGAGAAAAAATAACTCCTCCCCTTCAATAACTCCCCCTTCTTGGCATTTGATGTGTGTATCCACAATATGTGTTGTTATTGAACTGCTAAATACCTGATTACATGAGCTTGAGAAATGTATTGACACAATAAAAAAAGTGTAACTTCTGAGGAGAAACACTCACCCCTTGGTACTCAAATTTCTGGTATTTTGCAATTTTTGTGAAAAAGCATGCAATTTCACTTACAGATTGACAGTGAAGGTTGTTGTCATTGGTTTTTTACTGGTATAAAAAAGTCAACAAAAACGATTTTTATGTTCAATTAACTGCTTGTAATGCTATCCCATGAATCGACAGTCATAATATGATCACGATAGATATTATGTGAGACTTCACATAAACAGTTTTCTGTACAACCCCAGTTGGACCATCTTGAATAAATCATATTTCAATTTGAAAATATGACTAAAAAGCATGACTAAAAAGTATTTTTCCTACCCTAATAGGGGCAATTTAACAGTGGGCAATCTAATACCTAGGGGCAATCTACCGTATTTCCGGGTAATACGCCCCGGGGCCATAGGGGATTTTCTGGGTAGCATTTTGGGGGGGGGGGGGGGGTCCGCCAAAGTTCGCATGGCTATAATTTTGCAACCACTTGGCGAAATTTGACGAAAATTTAACATAATGAGGTTTCAGGTCGGGGCGGTATTGAAAATCGAAATCGACTTTATACGACCCCCCTGACCCGAGATAGGGGGGGTCTATAAAAAGACCCATTTTTCGATTTTTTTCGCTGTCGCCCCGAACACGCGAACTTTGAATGTCAATAACTCCGCCATTTCACGGCCGATTTTGTTCATTTAACTTCTAAAATGAAGAAAAACCTTTGGAGATTCCATTTTTGAGGTCATTTTGGTGATGTACAGTTGCGGTCATATCGATTTGACCCAATTTCTGAATGCCAAATTTTGAGCAAAATTTTTTTTTGAACATGCTATCATATACTCCTGATCGAGAGAAACTCAATAAAACAAAAATGAGATCGATATCTCTTTCCGATCAAAAGTTATGGCGCTTCAAACTTTTCCCTCCCATCCACATAAATAACCACATGCATGCAACTTCAAAAGTCCATATCTCGATCATTTCTCAGCCGATTTTCACCAACGAACACTTAAAATGATCAGAATAACATGGAGATTTCATTTTTAGGACCAGATTATCCGTATATTTCAGCAGATTTCCGATACAAGAAAATAATGCGAACTCTTGAATTAAATTGCCATAATGAAAATGCATACAAATAAACTGTAGATAAAAATGAAATCTCCATGT
>CAXIWS010000273.1:0-11720 GCA_964036195.1 Sphaerolaimus hirsutus
TCGACCCGATCCTTATCGGCTAATAGGATCTTGCCGTGCATGTCGAAGCAGGGCATTTCCGCCTGCGTGATGAAGTGCATCTGCTCGACGCTCAGGCCGTCCACCTGGTCGACCACGGTGGCCATGTGCTGCCGAGTCGCTGCATCCGTAGCCGCAGATGTCATTACGTACCTGATTGTTTGGGGATTTAAAGTCACGGTGATTCAATGTCACGTATTTAGGAGGCGGCGGACAGGGTGGATCAGAAAAGAACAATAACAATAGGATAAGAACGATATTCATCGACGTGTTTCTAGCGGGAAAAAACCCAGCGAGGTAGTATACTACAAATTTCTGTCATCTTTGAAACAGTTCACTGCGTTCAAAACAGGCGATGCTTTCATTTCTTCAAAGCTGGGTCATCTAAATATATTTGTCACCACTAGGGATGGCCAAAAAATGTTTTTACGACCCTTTTTCACCACACCGGCCATTCCAAGTCACCACTTTGAAATATTACTGCTGGGAGCGCCGCCTACGCGCCGCATACGGCGAGGGCCCATTCCGCATCAAAAACCATTCCGCACATGTGCCCATCCCGCACCAGGTGATGCAACTTGCGGGATGGGCCATGATGCGGAATGGGCACAAATGCATGATGGGCATATGTGCGGAATGGGCTAGGTATCCCACCCCCCCCGCAGTCCGCACAAGTGTGATGTTACCAAGCGCGGCCCAGCGGGGCGATATGTGCGGGATGGGCTAGGGATTAGCGGGATTAGTGACCCGCAGAGTGTGGGGTGTGGCGTACATGCGGAATGGGCCACAGATTTTCATGAACGGCGCGGTGCGGCAAATCTCAAAGGGCACACAACAATAGAATTGACACACAACAATGTGTCGCCCTTTGTTCTGCCGTTATAAGAAAGTGGAAACAATCTGTACTCGATCAGCTAGCAAAAACTGCGGATGTGCGATGGGTTTGACAATTTTGTAGTTTTATTGTGTAGAGTTTATATCTGTTTATATACTAGCATTTATTTGAAAGCTGAGTAGGGTGTCAACAAAATTTTGTGTTATGTTAAAAACAAAGTTATGTTAAAAACTTACGTTTTTAACACTTTTTGAAAGTACTCAAGTACAGAAAACGTAAAGAGACAGAAAAAAAAACGAGAGAAAAGTATTTTACTACAGTATTTTATTCATGTTTACTCATGTTTACGGCAGTTTGCATGCAGTTCGCGGCTGGTGAATGGCCGGACTAGGGCAATTATTTGAATCTGTATACTTGCCCACCCCAGCAAAAGTGACGCTTTCGAGTGGCTTGGGTGACTCTTTTGAACCTTGCATGTGTGCCGTCATGTGAGCCTGCACATCATCACCGCATGTGTGCGCTCAAATCACAAATAACTCAGTCCCCCAAGGTGACATTTTACTCGATGACATTTACTCAAAATTTTGACTGGTGGCACAGCCCTTTGCATCGTGCTGGCGGCACAAGATAATCCAGCATTTCTGTATGGGTACGTTCATATACTCGGCACCGGCAGACCGCAAAGTATAATTTGATGAATAAAATCTTTAAAATCCTACTGTAATTTAATGAATAAAATCTTTAATATCCTACCGTAATTAAATGAATAAAATCCCGTAAAATTTAATAAAATAAAAAATTCCATAGTAAAAATGGAATATTATGATGGAAAACTGTATAATAATGGTTCATTATTCAGATGGTTTGATCACATGATTTTTTATCGGATGTTGATTACCGGATTATTAATCAGACTATCGGATTACATTAATTAGTAGTAGGGATGGCCAGGGGTATTTACAGGCGCCATGACGCCATAGCGTGGCGCCTACAAATGGCGCCAGCGCCATGGCCGTTCGCCGGGCTCCATAAACAAGCAGCCCCAGTAGCAGCAGTGATATGTTAGTGCAGTATATAATATCCGGTCATTGTTGCCGATATGTCTATTAGTTACAGCTACCACTCATCAAATTTTGATCGGGTAGACATATATCATGGTAATAATGAAAAGTTGTGTGTTTTCATTGTTACCGATTAGTTACAACTACTAATTAATGTGATCCGATAATCCGATTAACAATCCCATAGTCAACCTCCAATAAAAAAATCATGTGCAATTTTGGTTTACACATTCACGCTTGCTCAACATTGTATTGTTTATATTACAAACATGCTCATACAGAAATGCATAATGCAACTTCATAAAGCATGAGCACATGAGAATTTGAGCATGCTGTCGGAATGTGGCAAATAGACAAAAGAAAGCAAAGATTTTGCCCTTTGATTTGTGCGGTCCTGACCCCCACTTTACAAAAATCAAAGTTCATCTTGGTAAACCATTCCAAGACAGATTACGGTGGGACACACAAACCAAAAGGTTCCCAAGCCAAGCCGGCGGCGTCTGTTCTGCCAGGGTGGGCAAGTGTACGTAACGAATTATTTGAGTATTGTGCATGCAGTTCGCGGTTGGCAGGGATCAATTAAAAGATTATGGCACTGGCAACATGTAATTGCCAGAGCCGCGAACTGCTGGCGCAATAATAACTTCATTACACATGCTCGGGGGGGGGGAGTTGCACTTGAGTTGCACTACGCAATTGACGGCATAATATGCATGTCATTTGATTGGGGGTGATTGAAAACACCAAATTTTTGTTGCAACCATAAGCGGTAAGCGTGTGCTGCTCGCCCACCCCCCCCGGGCTGCGCTTGGTAACATCACACTTGTGCGGACTGCGGGGGGGGGGATACCTAGCCCATCCCGCACATATGCCCATCATGCATTTGTGCCCATTCCGCATCATGGCCCATCCCGCAAGTTGCATCACCTGTGTGCGGGATGGGCACATTTGCGGGATGGGCAAAAATGCGGAATGGGCTTTTTTGCGGAATGCTACACTGTCGGCGGAACTACCAACTCTGCAAAACGCACAACCGCAAATAGCCCCCACTAACCAATGGATGGCGCACTTTTCCGACTCAGGATACCTAGCCTTGGCCAATCGTTGCAGCGCGGCGACTTGGCCCGCCTGCAAGTGCAGCAGGCTGTCCATGGGCGCCGAGGGCAACTTTAACGGCAGGGTGCCCTTGGGCTGCGCGGCGCCGAGCCGGGTCGCTTGCCCGCCCGCCAGCACCACCACGGCCACGCTGCCCGCCGCCATGGCCGACAAGCCTGCAAGGCGGGAGGGGCATTGGATCTGTTGGGAAGCTATTGAATTCTCAGTGAGTACACAATGTGGGTTGCTTGTGCAACCATGTGGACATATAACTTCACCGGAAATTTGAGTTAGATCCAAAAGCCAAGTTTAAACAAAAAGGTGGACATATCCAGTGCCCACCTAGCTACTAAAAGGCGCAACATTTACTGAGCAACCTTCAATCATCAACGATCTCCAATCATCAACCGTTTCAATCCAATTTTTTACACACATACACCAAGCAAACAGACCCGTGTCGAAATACTTATCCATTTGCGACTGAGGCACATCGGCTGCGGCTGCGTGGTTGGCGCTGGGTACGGGATCCACGCCGGTCGCATTCGACCCGGGCTCCACGGTGCCATATTTCTGAGCGTGTGAATTAATGAGGGCAGAGATCAGGGGTATCTTGAATTTTGACCCTCCGAGTGGTTGGATAGATAGCAAATCGCTCCTCCGGAGGGATAGATAGCTGAAAAATTTTCTAGGGGGGGGGTTGGGGGGGGTTGTGGTGGTTCGATATATAGGCTTTTTCGGGGCATAGAAGGGAGAAAAATCGCTAAAAGTAGGTGTTAAATAGCTCAAAATGTGTATACAAGAGCATATAGTACTTAAAATAGCTGAAAATAGGCAGTTAGACGCATGAACCAGTGATTTTGGAGGTGAAAATCTATATATAGGTATGAAAAATAGCGATTTTGAGCGAAAATTGAGGTATAGTTTCTGAAAAATCGCTCCAGATAGGTAGATAGTTGGGCGATTTGGGGGGGGTTTAGGGGGTAGTAGCCCAAAATTTTGCCTCCGGGATAGATAGATAGCTGAGCGGCCTCCGGGATAGATAGATAGCTGGGCGGTTTGGGGGGGGGGGTAACCCCCCCCCCAACCCCCCCCCATTCGAGACCCCTGGCAGAGATTGCAGACGACTAAAAATTCAAGAAAAATTTGGATTTAGCCGTAGATAAGAGTTTCGGTTCCGAGACTAGACAGTCGATACAGGAAGTTAAAACAGGACGAGCCCAGACAAATGCACTCATTGGCGACACACGCTGGATGTCAACTGAATTTCTGTCAACTAAATTTGAGAGAATTATGTGATTTCAACTTACCTATCTGATACAGCATACCGTATTTCCTCGAAATACCCCAAGAGGGTTTATTTTTTCACAGTGAGAATTTTGAGGGGGGGGGCTTAGTATTTCGCCAGAAATTTTTTGAACTCATAATGTACGCAGACGTAGAATAATGCGACAAAAACCACCATATATAAGAGGGCTATAGCCCATTCCGCATGTAGACCCATTATATACACATTATGCCTGCAGGGATAAGAGAGGGGGATGGGTAACAGGGACGTAGCCAGGATTTTTGAGCGGGGGGGGCGGATTGTATACGGAGCCCGGCGAACGGGGGGGGCGGCGCCCCCCCCCCCTAAAATTTTGCCTCTGTAGTAAGGGAATAGCGCCATGGCGCTGGCGCCATTCGTAGGCGTAACGCCATGGCCCTGGCGCCATTCGTAGGCTAACGCCATGGCGCCACTGGCATTGGCATTGGCGCCAAAACGGCTGTATGTCTCTGTATCTCAGGCATATACAGCGACAGGGACCGGAATTTGGGTTTTTTTACGGGCTTTGAGGCCGCGGACACTGGTCAACTGAAAAATATATGTTGTGTGCTGGTAAAATGCGCGCTTGCGCGCAAAATTTTTTCAAACTGCAACCAAATCGTCTTCTGGAAGTGCCATTTCTGGCACATTTTTTGGTCCGGCCCGGGAAGGGGGGGGCGGCCGCCCCCCCCCGCCCCCCCCCCTGGCTACGTCCTTGATGGGTAACACCACCCCAAACCGCCCAGCTATCTATCTATCCATCCCTGGCGCAAATTTTTTTGGGTACATTCCCCTGAACACCGCCCCCCTCCCACCCGCAAATTACCTAGCTATCTAGCTATCTGGTGGAGCTTTTGAGCAATTTCACCCTAATTTTCACCAAAATTCCCTGATTTTCATACTTCTTATAGATTTTCACCTTCAAAATAACTAGGTCATGTGTTTTATTACCTATTTTCAACATGCCAGGGATAATTAAATGTATTCCGGGTCAACATGCGGGATGGGTTTACATGCGGAATAGTGCACTGCCATATAAGAGTCTACAGCGTTATATAAGTATGAAGATGGTATAAACCATGTTCTAACGTAACACAATCATTGTTTTTTAACGTGTGTTATGCATTGCATGGGTCATGAACCGCACTTTTTTTCATTGACGTTCTATTTACACGCAATTGGATGGGCGTAATTCGAGGAAATACGGTAGTAAATTTTTCATCATGACACTTATTAATGTTCATCAATTCTGTCGAGTGTGGCGTTTTAGGTATTCGAGTTATATGGTTGACATCGAATTAACAAGGATTTGCGATGGCAACCAACGGTGTTGTCCAATAGACGTTAATAGAACCGTCTCGAACGCGCAGCCACATTTACCCACCATAAAAACCACCTAACCCACCTTAAACACTTCACACGCAACCGGCGCATCCACACTCTGCACAGACTGCAACAACCTGGCCTTGCCATCGTCATCGAGCTGGTCCCAGAAGGTAAATAGGTGCTGCTGGAGGGCGGAGTCGCAGGCGGCGCGCACCGCGCTCTCGTCCGAGTGGGCGTGCACCATCGTGGTGGCGAGCTTGTCGATGTGAATGTGGATGGATGGGTGATTGGCTGTGGGGGTGGAAAAAATGTCTGAGGTGAAAAAAATTCTCGCCAACCCCAGTCAACGCACACGAAATCAACAAAACTGGCAGGATGCAAAAAATAATGGTAATGCACGGATAGCGCACACGAACAACACACAACGTTGAAACTTGATTTCAATAAGATAAAGTCAACAGAAGAATCATTTTATTGGCTAGTTGACACTGGCAATCGAAATAAGAATAATTGATTAGGTATGACTATTTTCAGCATCATGTTTGAGATCTCTTCTGGTTCACCATTTCGCGCAGATTTTCCTGTGCCTCTTTCAAACTCCGTTCCAAGTATTCCTTTTGCGCCTAAAAATTGAAATGCTGCCAGCATGAATTGGATACAGATTAGATTAACATAAACAATCGTCGAAAACGTACTTTTGCTTTCTCAATCTTTTCCTGTGACTCTGCAATTTCGCCATCGAAATCACTCAGGCTTTCTTTCACGGTTTGTTGAACGAACCTGTGAGAACATCTTAGATTACACAAAACAAAGTAGTAGAAATACATACTTGCCGTACATTTGTGAATCGATCCACTTGTCGGATCGCAACACGAATTAAAACCTTATCAAAAGGTGTTCTGTAATTTTTTCCACAGGTCTTTACACTACGCAAACGGTATTTTTAGCAGCTGAGTGTCTCAATTTGGATACCCACGCGTAAATAGAGAACCTTTGAAAATTCTCAGATGAAAAGAGAAGAGGTAAGCATTATCCCTCTTCCGAATTGTTATTGTTCGGAGCCCCCCCCAACAACTTTTTCAAGAAATATAATGATCAAAACGTGCCAAAAGATGACATACATTCTGCCAACAGTTCTGAAAGTGATAGCATCCGGTTCCAAACTGCACAGCTCACTTTTGGCCAACTCCGCTCTGCGGACAAGCGTTTTCTGGGCTTCGATAAACTTCTCCGTTATGGCAACTTGTCTTTTTGTTTCGGCCGCCTTCGCTTGCATGCTCGCAAAAGCCTGTAAAAAATTGCGATGAAATGTCAAAGCAGTTGGCACACTGCCAAATCTCAACCGGGAACTTGAAAAACACCGCTTCATTCGAACAGTCGTGAATTATGGCATGAAATTCACCTCCTTCAATTGCAGATCGACCGGGGTCGCAGGCATTTTGTTCCAGTCGAAAAGCGACAACGCCGAACCGAACCAGAATAAGAAATTCAAAAACCAATTATCAGTTTCAATATTTTTCTTTTTGAAACGCAAGAAAACATCAATGACGAAACATAAATTTGCAAGTATTGCTAAAGACAACAAAGTACAATAGTTCACGATCGGACGGGTATCTATCTTTTTTGTTGGAATATTTGTCCTATATAATTTACCTGAACGAAAACTGAGCGTAGTGGGGTAAGGTTGTTTCCTCAGAATGAAGCATCGCAGGAATATCCTTTCCCTGACTTTCATACGAACGTTTTTGTTGGCAAATAGCCAAGGTGTTATGATCCTCAAGGAACGATTGCATTTCTCCCTCCAAACGAAACGACACGTGTGTGCGGCGGCTTTCCGCTAATTAGTTACATAATAGCTTACAAATCCTGAAAAACAGACCAAAATGCCAGGCCAGCATAATCGCGCATCTCTGCGCGATTTCGTGTTGGAGCAAAAACAACAATCTGGCGGTGGCTCTTCGCTGCTGCAGTCCGGTGTAAGCGACATCAAGGTATTATTTGTCATTTTGGCACTGTTCCAATAACTTCTCTCGGATGCCCCGCAATGCGCAGGCAAAATTCGTCAACGGGTTTAACTTCACGCGGTTCACAAACAGCGAGTCGGATCTGTCCAAGGTAGCCAGCACGTCGGGTGACGGCACGCCGATCGATGGCAGGTGTGATTTTTGTATACTAGTAACACGGCACTCTGCGCGCGTAGTTATGTAAACACTTAAACACATGTAAATTTTGACCCTCCAGGCGTTGGGTAGATGCTAATCGCTCCTTCGGAGGGATAGATAGCTGGAAAAAATTTTTTTGGGTTTGGGGGTCCGCAGGGGTTCAATATATAGGATTTTTCATGATATAGAAAAAGGTAGAAAAATCGCTATAAGTAGGTGAAAAAATACTAAAAATGGGTATACGAGCACATATTTATAAACACCTTCCCGGTCACGTCCGGCACCGTATATTTGTTTTTTTTTGTGACATCCTATCTCCAGTTCTAGGGCGCGCCAGAAGCTGAAACTTGGGGATATATTCGCGCAACCCCCCTCTACTTCGCATGAATTGTAGGGGTCGCGGCGACCCCTTACAGGCGCACCCTAGAACTGGAGATAAGATGTCACAAGTAAAATCAAAAATAGGGTGCCGGACATGACCGGGAAGGTGTTTATGTCTAGCGTTGGAACAGTGCCAATGATAATTAAAGCATCCTGTCTTTTAAAACAAGAAATAATTTATTTTTGTGAATACGTAAAGTTATAATAGCAATCAATCAACTTTTTCATTAAAAAAAAAATAATAGCACTATGTTTTCAAGAATTGTTTGTACAAAAATCACAGTGGTGGTTTGAATGTCTAAATTGTTGATAGGTAAATATCCATTTTCCAAAATTACATCACATTTTGAAAACGACCTGCCTCTTCCCACCCGTTGCAATTTGCATGCGTTTAATATCTTTGGCACACTTCAGTGTGAGAAGTCACTGGAGTATATGGTTCATAGACAGTTTGCAATTGTGTTTTTCGACTTTTTCACACATCAGTAATGATGTAAACCGACGCCAAGACCTTTTCTCAAAACCATGGCGCTTCTATGGTGACATCGCCAACGGAACCACGCAATATGGCGTCAAGTGCTTATGCTTATAGCTTATGCTCAACTTTCTTCTCAACTCTCAGACCGACTAGCTCATCTCGGTGGTTTGACGTGGCATCGGGCAGCGAGGGCGCGTGCGGCTTGTCGCGCATGCAGCGAGTGTTTGGATTCTTTGGCTGTATTATTTTCGCATTGGTGTGCTTCTCTGTGGTGCGTTTTAGAATCGTTGTTTTGAAAACGTTTTCGGCTACTATCAGATATCTGCCGTATTTGCTGCATACAATCCAACACTCTACCTAGTTCCTGCGGGGGGGGGGGCTGTTCAAGTGCTGTTCAATGTACTGTTCAGAGTGCTAAAAAATTCATAGGGTTGGCCGATGTTTTTTTAAACGTTTTATTAAAAAAAACGTTTTAAAAACGTTTTTTAACATGGCGTTAAAAAAGCGTTTTTTCCAACCCTACTCCTCAATTATACTATCCCAGCAAACTGTCGGATGCCCATCAAGTTTCAAAATTAAGAAAAAATTCAATGAAAGGTGTTATGAAAGTATTTATTGTGCCTCACCAAGCTTCAATGTCCCAGTGAACATAGTTATATATTTCCGCCGTCTAAAACATGAAACATAAAATATGTAACTCTGTTGTTTTGTATTTTCAGGCATTTATGTATCTTCCTTTACTGGTGTTAAAGTCGAGAAAGTTCGCGGCGCTAAACACGCTAGGCTCGTGCTTCTTGCTAGCCAGGTGAGCGGTGAGGATGAGCAAGTTTTGGGACAGTGCTCAAATTAGATTAGAAGAGAAGGTCAATAACATCATTAAATGCGTGCGTGATTTCACTTTATACGTGACTATTCCACTTCATGCGATTTTTTACATCCAAAGAAGGTCTGGCACTCAGTGGCTCATAGTATACTCCAGTCACTATACATCCTGCACGCGTGGTTCCTGCTGGAAGCGTGCCAACGATTGTTTTATGCATGCGATTTTCATAAAAAGTTGAAAGAAGTCATCTATGTTATAACGCTATACGCTAACTTATTCACACCAATGATTTTTTACACTTTTATACAAAAATCGTATGCTTTATCATCATTGGCAAGCTTCCAACGTGAGACATAAATCAGTGCGAGTGCAGAGTAGGGATGGCAAGCGCTTTTTTTCAAGCGCTTTTTAAAAAAAACGCCGCTTTTTTTATAAAAAAAGCGCAAGGGTCCCAGCGCTTTTTAAAAAAAAAAAGCGCTGGCAAAAATTTTAGTACTCATGCACTAGGTAATTTGCAAAACAATTTGCGCGCAAGCGCATAATTTCACATGCAAATTGCCATTGGTGGTTGCAGGGGTATCTTGAATTTTGACCCTCCGAGTGGTTGGATAGATAGCAAATCGCTCCTCCGGAGGGATAGATAGCTGAAAAATTTTCTGGGGGGGGGGGTTGTGGTGGTTCGATATATAGGCTTTTTCGGGGCATAGAAGGAAGAAAAGGGAGAAAAATCGCTAAAAGTAGGTGTAAAATAGCTCAAAATGGGTATACAAGAGCATATAGTACTTAAAATAGCTGAAAATAGGCAGTTAGACGCATGAACCAGTGATTTTGGAGGTGAAAATCTATATATAGGTATGAAAAATAGCGATTTGAGCGAAATTTAAGGTATAGTTTCTGAAAAATCGCTCCAGATAGGTAGATAGCTGGGCGATTTGGGGGGGGGTTTAGGGGGTAGTAGCCCAAAATTTTGCCTCCGGGATAGATAGATAGCTGAGCGGCCTCTGGGATAGATAGATAGCTGGGCGGTTTGGGGGGGGGGGTAACCCCCCCCCCCAACCCCCCCATTCGAGACCCCTGGGTGGTTGTTTTCATTGGTTTTGTAGCATTTTAGTGGCATTGCTTGTACTCCAGCATGGTAACATGTAATAATAAGTTGAGGAGATATGTCAGTGTAGTAAATAATATCCAGCCAATGTGCTTCCACTTTTCTACAGTGTGAAACATCACTGTCATGTATTAGCCATCTTTTATAGCCAAATTTAAGCACTATTCCATGCCTTACTTCACTTGCAGTCAAGAAACATTCAAAAACGGCGATATACATAATTAGTCGACATAAAATTGGATTTTTTTGGCAGAAATCAGCACTTATAATGCCATCAGATGATTTCATATGGTTATATATCATCACAAGTACTGTCACTTGTCTGATATACCTGTATATATTGACTCAGGACCATATTTGGGAGCTTTTTAGGTAACGTCTTGACAATTTAAAAAAAAAGCGAAAAAAGCGCTTTTTTTATAAAAAAAGCGGGGCCGTTAAAAAAAAGCGCTTTTTTCCATCCCTAGTGCAGAGTATAATGTTCGCCGAGTATACACAGATATTTTGAGTTCTTGATTTGGAGATTTTTTTGCATGCTGAAATGCTGAAATAAGAAATCAACTGATCACAATGGGTAAAAACATTCACTGTAGATGTACCGTCGGAATCGAACAAATATTTTTATAACAACCCCACTCTTTAAAAAAAGATATTTTCTCATTTCGTTTCTCAGTTCATTTCACATTTCACTTCTCAAACGATTTTTAACTTCTCTAACTGCTAGTGATGGAAAAGGCACCGGGAAAAATGGCACCGCACTGCACCGGCAGCGGTGCCATTCCTCAGAAAGGGCACCTGGCACCATGGGCACCGGCAAAAAATGGCACCGCACCGCACCGGCACCGGTGCCATTCTGAAAAAAATGAGGGCACCCTGGGGCACCGGCCGGTTGCCGGTGCTAGCACCGAAAGGCACCGCACCAGGCTGGAGGTTCTGAAGTACACTACCGTGCAGAATAGTTGAGACTTTTTTGCTGCATGACTAACAGTGCCAAAATTTTGAAATGTTGTGTGTGCACAACATTTGGATACCATTGGTGGGTACCATGGGGGGTTGCAGGGGTCTCCTAGGGGGGGGGACTGGGGGGGGGCGGCTGCCCCCCCCCAAATCCGCCAGCTATCTATCTACCCCCG